>CAUYUJ010000214.1:0-7500 GCA_963575745.1 Prorocentrum cordatum | reverse complement strand
TGTAGGTAAGTAGGTAGGTACGTGGGTAGATAGGTAGGTAGCTAGGTAAGTCGATAGGTAGGTAGGTAGGTAGGTCGGTGTGCATGTATGTATTTACGTATATATATATATATATGAGTATGCGTGCATGTGTATGTGTATGGGTATGTGCATGGATGTGGATATGGATACGGATCGGAATATAAATATGGACATGCATAGTATGTGTATGTGTACATGTATATGTGCATGCGTATGGATATGCGCTTGCAAATTTAGACGTGATTGTATACATATATGCAGACGGCTATGTATGTGTATATGCAATTGCATTATGCATGTATTATATGTAAATGCAAATGCACGAGCATATGTATATGTATGCGCATAGTCATGTGTACATGTGTATACATGTATATGTCTGTATGTGTCTATGTGTATGTGTACGTGTATGTACGTGCGTGTATGTTTGCACCCCCGGAGTATGTATGTGTGTGCGCGTCGCGGCGCCGTTTTTTATCGACGCGCCCACGGCAAACCCACGGCAAATCCAGTGTCCCGCGCCTCAAGGAGTCGCAGCCGGCACCGCGGCAAACCCCACGGCAAGCCCTGCGTCCGAGCTGGAGTTTGTCCTGGTAGCCGCGGCGACCTCGCCATAATGGAAGGCTGCGGGCCGCAACAAACGACGCGGCGACGCACGCTTATGCACGTGTATTTCTTGGTTCGGCCCCGAGGAGACCCCGATGACGAAAACTGCTAGCTTCCCAAACGATGGGAAGGGGACTCCGCCAAGCTCGTACGGTCCAGGACGAAGATGGACAGAGGGAGGAAGCGAGAGGGGAGAAATGCGTCAGCATGTCCTGATATCACGCCCAGGGCGACATGGCCCGAAGCTGAATATCAGATGCATGCGCCGTGACATTACAGAACCATCATGCCGCAGGGGGACACCACCCTGGCCGACTTGTCCAGGCTGTGGCCACGAAAGTCCCTCTCGCTCCTACCGTTTCCCCTTCCTCCTCCTTTCTCATTCATCCTCATCGTTCATTGTTGCTCCTGTCCCTCCTGGTCCAAATCTTCGTCCTCCGCACCATGATCCTCCTTCTGCATGCTCATCCTGCACGCTGCATACTCCTCCTGCTTACCTTCCTGCCCACTCCTCCTCCTCCTCCTGCTTCCCTTCCTGTCAGCCCCTCCTTCTGCATGCTCCTCCTGCCCCCATCCCTGGCCTCCTCCGCCTCCTGCCTCCTCCTGCTCATCCTCTTCCGAGCTCTCGCTCGGCCTCGTATTTCCGTTTCCTCCTCCTCTTCGTCCTCCAGCGCGCCCTTTGCCCTCATCAGAATCATCATCATCATCAGCAGCAGCAGCATCACCATCATCATCAGCATAATCATCATCACCCCCCTCCACCTCTTCCACCAGCTCCTCATCGTCAACATGATCAACAACCTCATCATCATAATATCCTTCTTCATCTTCATCATCATCATCAAAGACATCAACATAAAAAAAATCATCACAGTCACCATCACCATCACCATCACCAGCAGCATCATTAGTATCGCCGTCATCATCACACTCATGATCATCGTCATTGTCATCATCGCACTCGTCATCATCATCCTCAGCAGCATCATCACTGCCACCGTCATGTTCATGGTCATCGTCACCCTCGCCATCATCTCCATCACCATCATCATCAGCATCATCATCATCATCATTAGCAGCAGCAGCATCAACACTATCATCATCGCCACAAGCACCACTACGACCACCACCACCAGCATCATCGTCGTCGACGTCCGTCACCACCACCACCATCCCCACACGTTGAAGAGAGCACTCGCTTCTTTGCAACGGATCAACACGTTGAGAAAGGAGCTGGCTGGTTCTTCGATAACATCATTGTCGCGACCATTCTGGGCCCCAAGAGGCTCTTCGAAGGCCGCCAGAAGCTCTACAGAGGCCCCACGAGCTCTATGGAGAACCCAAGGAGCTCGTCAGAGGCCCCCAGAGGCTCGTCGTATGCGCTTTGTCTTCATGGGTGGGGGTCTGGGCCTGTGCCTGCAAGCCACGATTTTAAAGCTCCAGAGCACCCCTGGCAGTACAAATACCCACCAGGCCTCACAAACACCCAACGGGCCACGCCAACACCATCTCTCTCCTGGGGGGGGGGGCGGAGAAACCCCCCCACCCCAACAAAAAAAACCTCAAAGGATGGTTTTCGGGACCCCCCCCCAAATCAAAGGATTGTTTTCGGGGGGTTCTGAGGGGGCGGAGACACCCCCACCCCCCCCCCCACCCAAAAAAACTAAAAACTGAAGGGAGGGGTCCTGGGGGGAGCGGAGACGCCCAAAAACTCTCCCACTAAAAATCCCTCAAGAGGGGTTTTGGGGGCGGGTCCTGGGGAGGCCAAAGGACCGCGCTCCAGGCGGGTTCTGAGAACTGCCACACCCTACTGGGCGGAGGGAGAGGAGAAGGAGTAGGAGGAGAAAAACGAGGGAGGAGGAGGAGGAGGACCACTGCACACCCAAGACTCATGAACGATGTTGGAATACCCCCTCCCGCCAAGCTCATTCCACCGAAGAGAGTGCCCCGTTGGGGAACAGCCGTTTGAAGGTCCTGAAGCGTGCCGAAACACCGTTCTCTGGACTCCAGCGCCACGAAAAACCTGACTGTTGCGTATTGGCGATCCTGAATCGCACTAGAACGCCACCCTAAGACCTCAACACCGCAAATCAACGTAACCGTTGTGCTATGACAATCCTGAGCCGTTCCAAAACACGTTCTTCTAGCACGACAGCCATGGAAATCCGTGGCACGTCTGCGAATGTTGAAGACGAGTTTGCGTAGCGGTAAGGCGAGTACCATATGTTTGAAAGGAGCGGCCCTCAATCCGCGAAACTCTTGCAACTTGCTAAGACGTGGGCTGCGCTAAGACGAGAGCCACATGTTGAAAACCCCCCGCGCTCAGTCTGTGAAACTTTTGCAACCTTTGAAAACGAATGCGCGCGGCACTGTGGCGAGACCCACATTTGAAGACCGCCCGCCCTCAATCCGTGAAACGCTTACACTGTGCTACCACGGAGATGCACGTCCCTAAGGTGAGAGTCACATTTTGAAAATCACCCGCCCTCCATGTGAGAAACTGCTGCCAATTCTAAGCTTCAGGATCATACATGGTAAGGAAAATCTCAGGCGAAACGCCCAGCCCGCCCTTCCGACTGGGCCTGGGGTGCGACAGGGAGGAATTATTTATAAGGAAGGATAAGAAATAGAGGAGCAGAAGGAGGAGGAGGAGAAGCACTTGGAGAAGGAGGAAGAGGAGGAGACGGAAGAGGACGGGGAGGAAGAAGATGGAAGAGGAGGCGGGGGCAGGCGGAGGAGGCGCAAGACGACGAGGAGGAGGAGAGGAGGAAGAGGAGGAGGAGGGGGCGGAGGAGGAGATGGACGAGGTGGCAGGAGAAGGAGGAGGTGGGGGCGTGGTGAAGGGGGGGGGGGGGGGGGCAAAAAAGAGGAGTAGCCCGCCCGCCTTGTCGTCCGCGGCAGCACCGCCGCGCTGGCGGCCGTCCCTCGCCTGCCGCTCCAGCTCCTGCCGCTGGCGTTCCAGGTCCTGGGCGCGGCCACGGCGCCCACAGCGCGGCCGAGCGGCGGCGGCGACGACGACGACGACGACGACGACGACGACGACGACGACGCGGCGACGGCGACGACGACGACAACGACGACGACGATGACGACGACGACGACGATCCTACGAACAGGTAGTCCCCAAAGCAGTTTTCACCTCCATTTGTTTCTGCCTCTCCCGGGCGCCTTGGCTCCCTCCTGCCGCTGGGCTCTGCCTGGCCCCCCGCCCCGCCCCGCCGCCCTCCCTTTACCAGGGTTGCGGATGCGCCTCGCCACGCCGCACCGGCGCGGGGCTGCACGCCCCGCCCACCACAGCTGCCGCGCGCGGCCACCACCTGCCCCGCCCCCCCCCCCCCGCGCCCCCCAGCCCGCCAGCCCGGCGGCCCGCCGCCCCCGCAGCCCCCACTCGCTGTGCCCCCCGCCGCGCACCGCAGCCGCCGGCTCCTCCCCGTGGGTGCGCCCGCGATGCCGCCCCGCGCACGCTGCCAGAGGCCATCCTGTGGCCTGGCCGCCCCGCGCGCCCCCCGCGGCCCTGAGGCGCGAGGGCGCCCTCTGCTCCCGCCCTCCGTCTGCGGCCGCCCCTCTGCTTTTCCCCTTGTCCTCTCTCGTGCGGGCCACATCGCTGCACCGCAGCCCGGGCTGCTGCCTGGACGCGCATGCGGACGGCCTCTGCCGCGCTGCGATGTAGAACAGTTTCTCCCTCTCCCTTGCCCCCGCCCGCTAATGGACTGTGAGCCAATCCCCTTGGGGGGGGCCTGTTTTTCAGCCTTGCTCCTGGGGAAAGCATTCAGCAGTGCACTCTGTTTCCGCACCGCACCGCCATGGCCGCAATGCGAGCTGAAGCGCCCGCGGGCAACTCGCCAGCTTGAATGCCCTGCCAGGAAAACGCGAGCGAAAGCGCCGTTCCTACTAGGGGCCTCTCTGGCAAGGGCGTCTTGGAGTAAAAGCGTGTGGAGCTAACGAGCGGGAGCTGGTGTCGTCGCAGCCAAGCCTGCACCAACCTACGTGACTTGCGAGGGAGTCGCGGGGGAGAGCGCCGCTCCTCCATTGGAGACCTCTGTGGCAATGGCGTCTTGGGGTTGAGGGGACATCGAACGAGAGCAGTATTCGTTGCAGCGGGTATTTTCCAGACTTAATTGAAAGCGCCGTTCTTGAGGTTGTGTAGCATCTCTATTTACAGCGTCTCGGGGTAAACTGTGAGGACGTATCGAGCAGGAGCGGGTGTCGTCGCAGTTGGGCCATTACAAACTTGTCTGTTCGAAGAAGTCTCGAGCGAGACCGCCGTTCCCAAGTTGAGCTTCTCTGGCTAGGGCGTTTCAATACACATTACGAAAAAGTATCCCACGGGAGCCATTGTCGTCGCAGCCCAGCCTTCACTAATTTGAATGATTTGCGCGAGGATGTCTCGAGCGAGAGCGTCGTTCCCGAGTTTGGGGACCTCTATGGCCAAGGCATCGTTGGGTAAACTCTGGGGAAGTATCCAGCGGAAGCCGTTGTTATTGTAGCTGGGCCTTCACAAATCTAACTGGTTTGCACGGAAATCTCTGGCTAGATCGCCGTTCCTGCATTCGAGGGCCTCTGGCCAGGGCGTCTCGAATAAATGATACAAGGAAGCATCGAGCGGGAGCCCTTCGCGTTGTAGCTGGGCTTTCCCCAATTTGAGTAACTTGTGAAAAAATCTCGAACGCGCCGTTCCTGAATTGGGGGGCCTCTCTGGCCAGGGCGTCTCTTACGAGGACGTATCGAGCGGGAGCCATTGTCGTCGAAGCCGTAGCGTTGGAGCGAAGCCCGCGCTCGTTCGGGAGCGTCGCCTTCAGAGAACATGCAGCCGTCGAGGTGAGAGCGAACAGAGCCGTTCCCATGGACCAGGGACCGTCACTCTCCAGAAACGAATCTTCCACGACGACGACGACAACAACGACGACGACGACGACGACGACGACGACGACGACGACGACGGCGACGACGACGACGACGTTGACGTCGACTTTGGCCGAGCGGCGCCCCCGCTCGGCGCCTGCCCGCGGCCCGGCGGGGCGGCGGGCGCCCCCCTCCGCTCGATCGGCGGGGCGGCGCGCCGAGCTGGGCGCCCCGCCGCGCCAGGAAGAGAAGGCCCCAGAGCTCCAGAGGCAGTGGACAGGCATCCCTTTGTAGCAGACCTCCCCTTAGTGAAAACGGCCTGGGACGAAACCCAGGGCACCCCGAAGCGAGCAGGGTATCTCTTGGCATGGGCCCCCACTGTAGCCTCTCGCCCCAGGTCCGCTTTGGTGGTTCTGGGGCCCACTGACGGGCCTGGGCGGCCAATCAGGGAAAAAGGCCGGGATGTGCTTTTTTTCGGCGGTGGACAAACCTCCCTTTAGTAGACCTCCCCTTAGTGAGGCCTCCCAGGTGGGGTCCGGGTGGGCGGGGTCGGAGGATCGGACTATTGGCGGCGCGCACAAGGGGGTGGAGGGAGGGGGGAGGGCTTCTTAGAAGAGGGCTGCTTCTTAGAAGTCGCCGGCCTTACACATATCTCCTCGGCGGTGGACAGACCTCCCTTTAGCAGACCTCCCCTTAGGGAAAACGGCCTGGGACTAAAACCGACGGACCTGGACCCGCAAAAATGACGGCCGCGACGCGAAAGCGGCCAATTCCTTAATCGACGTGTCAGGGTAGGAGGTGCGCCCTGTCTCCCCAATTAGTGCTTTGCGCGCCCCGCCTAGCTCTTAACCGGAAGAGGCCCGCTCTCGACCCGCCGAACAAAAAGTCAGGGTAGGAGGTCTGTCCACCCCCGATCTCCAGAGGCCTCCCAGAGGGGGTCCGGATGGGCGGGGTCGGAGGATGGGACTACAGCCCGACTTCCTCGGAATCGAGGCTCGAGGTTCTCGGACGTCGCGCTCGCTGGGTTTCTCTGAGGTTTTCCAGCCGCGGGAGTGCTGTCCAGCTTGAGCAGGGACCGACCGTCCCGGCACTCCTATAGGCCCACCACGACATGCTCTTAGAACCCACAAGTTCTCAAACAACCAGAACAACGTCTTCATAACATTGACCCGATGCGTTAAAGCAAGGCAGCCTCGGCCAGAAATGCTTTTAAAGAGCATCTCGCGAAGGCCACAGCAGGTTCTTAGAGCATTCTTCGGTGGGTCGGAGATGGACAGACCTCCCTTTAGTAAAACGTGGTTTTGTGAAAACGACCTGAGGTCCAAACCTGGCGGGCGCAAGCCTGGAAAATAACGGCCGCGGCGCCCTCTCGAGAGCCGAAAACGGACAATTCACTAATCGACGTGTCACTGTTGGGGGTTCTGTCTGCCCCCGAGTGGGCCTATAGGCGAGCCGACAGAGAAACAGAGCCTGCGAGCGACCGCAGCTGCGCCTCGCCGACAGAGAGCGGTCCGGGGGGGGCCCGAAGCGAACGCCGGCCGGCGGGGGCCGGAGGCCCGAGCTGTGCGCACCGGAGGCCGCAGGAGTTCTCCGAGGATGTGGGCTGCGCAGTCCTGGCGGGTGTCCTCGATCTCGGCTTAGGTTTAGGTCGGGCATGTCCTCTTCAGGCGGATTTTGGACGATATATATCTATATACAAGACTGCATTGGCGCTTCGCGCCATGCACCATGGTCCTTAAAATTCGGCATGCAGGCGGGGTGGCAGGAAGGTCAAACCGGCAATTTAGCGATAACTCCTTGATCCATTTTCCGGCATCGTCGTTATCATAATGTTATTCGTTATCCTTCCTCCATGCTTCTGTTGCTTCATTCTGGCCACACCCCGCGCATTCTCCCCATCCTCCTCAGTTCTTTTTTGCGGGGGCTCCTCCTTGGAGAGCCCCTGGGGGCCTCACAAAATTTGCCAGACGTTCTCATGGCCTTTTGGAGGCCTCCTGGGCGTGTTCTGGGGTCCTCTGGGGGCTTCCTCGG
>CAUYUJ010000213.1:22500-116768 GCA_963575745.1 Prorocentrum cordatum | reverse complement strand
CACTGGCGGAACCGAGGGGCAAACATTCAATGAACAAGCTGCGGCGGCCTGCTGACTAAAGCAACGTTGTCCTAAGTACTGGCGGAAAAAATGCGAGCTCAAAGTTGCGAGGATGTCTCAAGCGACCGCGGCCAAATCGCATCAAACCAAAACATATCCGACCCCAAAGTGTTGAGAATGTATCACGCGAAATGGGCCATAAGTATTTGAGAACACACATGTTGGTACCCTGAATGATGATGTTGACGTCATCGGCGAGACTGCTCATTGTCATATCGGGCCCAGGCTTCCGAGATTGTCTTACGCGAAACGGGCCTCCCTCTCTTCCTCTTCCTCCTGCTACGCTTTCTTTTCGCCTTCCCCCTCGATGCCACTCGCCAGCGTGCAGCCCGAGACGTGGGTTGCGAACGCCTGCTCCTCCCCGTCCTCCTCCCCGTCCTCTTCCTCCTCCTCCTCCTCGTCTTTGCGTGGCCTAATGAGGGCTATCGGGGAGCTCTATTGAGATTATCTTCAAAACACAATGGGACCTTGTGAAGGATTCAGAGAAATGCTCTGCGTATGATTATGGATGGCATTGGACGTGCGATTCTGAATAGGAATCTGGGGAATAAGATTTGGATATTGAAGCTTCCTAAAGGCTATCTCGAACATTTGAAAGTAAACAGGTAAACTCCCAGGGAATAGAAAAACTCATAAAACGGCGCGGTATTACCTCACCACTTACGATTGATTATTCCCCCGGCCTCGGCGGGAGAATATTGGGGGGGGAAAAAACTAATAAACCATATATAACATGTTCAAATGCTGGACACCGCCACGACCGCACCTATTTTTTTTTAATTAATTCAGTTTATTTAATTTATTTAATTGGTTTTAAACTCAGCACTTAAATGCATTAAATAAGTTCGGGTGCGCCTGAGGCCCGCCATGATCTCCGCCAGGGAGGTCGAGAAAATAAATGAAATAAGTTAAATAAATTAAATAAATTAAATGAATAGAATTAATTTAATTTTTTAAATGAGCCCACATAAATGAATTAAATGAATTAAATAAATTCTATGTATTTAATTTACGTAATTTATTCAATTTATTTACTTTATTTAATTTATCCATCGGCCTATCTGGCGGAGATCCTGGCGATCGCCAGGGCCCAGTACATTATTTAATGTTTTTAATTATTTAATTTATTTCAAACGCAGCAATTAAATACATTAAATAAATTCGGGCGCGCCTGAAGCCCACCGTGATCTCCGCCAGGGAGGCAAAACAAATAAATACATTAACTTTTTTTTTTTTTGTTTTTTTTTTTTTTTACCCCCCCCCCAAAAAATTAAATATATTAAATAAATAGAATTTATTTAATTTGTTTAGTTAACACACATAAATAAATTAAATAAATTAAATAAATTCCATTCATTTAATTTACTTAGTTTATTTAATTTATTTTATTTATTTAATTTATTTCTCGGCTTATCTGTCGGAGATCCTGGCGATCGCCAGGGCCCAGTATATTATTTAGTTTATTTAATTATTTAATTCATTCAAAACGCAGCAACTAAATAAATTATACATATTCGGGCGCACCTTAAGCCTGCCGTGATCTCCGCCAGGGAGGATGACAACAATAAATTAAAAACCATAAAATAAAATAAATAAATTAATTAAATTCAATACATAGAATTTATTTAGTTTATTTAATTAACCCACATTTTTTTGTAAAAAAAGATAAATTCAATAAACTCTATTTATTTGTTTTATTTAATTTATCTAATTAATTTAATTTATTTGATTTATTTTTTTCGGGCTATCTGGCGGCGATTCTGGCGATCACCAGGGCCCAATATATTATTTAAGTTATTTTATTATTTAATTTATTGAAAACGCAGCAATTACATACATTAAATAAATTCTGGCGCACCTGAAGCCTGCCGTGATCTCCGCGAGGGAGGCCGACAAAAATAAATTAAATACATTAAATAAATTAAATAAATTAAATACATAGAATTTGTTTAATTTATTTAATTAAACCACATGAATAAATTAAATAAATTCAATAAATTGAATTAATTGAACATATTGTACTGGAAAGATCTCCAATCGTATATGTATATGTATATGTATATACACATATTACATATTTGGGGCCATGTACAAATTTTCATACACTTACATAGCTATATCACTTCCTGGCAATCCGACAACCTACGAATGCATTATCAGTGCAGCGACGAAGCGAATGCAACATAGAATGCGCACATCCGCTGGCCTCTCGCGCCACCAACCCGCGACCGTTTGGCCCCCAGGGCCCGCGCGCGGTGGAAGATCTGTGGATCGACGGGCGGCCGCGTGCTTCAGCGTGAGGGAGAGAGGTGCCAGAGGAGGAGGGGCCCTTCTGGTTCTTCCCTGCTATACGGGCCTGGGGCCGCATTGAGAGACAAGTCGGGACGAAAAGCCTTTCGGGTCCAGTATTCGTGGCTGACGCCACGCGTTGTGAGGCCATGTGTCCTCCTCCTCCCCCTCCTCCTCCTCCACGTCCTGTTGCTCGCCAGTGGGTCGATGATCGCCGGGGGGCGAAGACGTTGGGAAGGAGGTTTGGGAGGCTCAAGTCATAAAGAGTATGTGTGGCGAAGTGTCGGCACTCGCGGGCCAGAGTTTTTCTGATGATCACGTTTGCGAATCACGTCTTGAATGCAATGTGTGTACATCAACATAAATGTATAGACGCATAACCCAATTCGCCATATGAGCCTTATGGCTCCAATGAATCGCGGGGGCCGGGAGAGCCGCATGAGCCCCGCGAGCCTTACCTTGCTTGTGCGCCCTCTGAGCCCTATGCCACCTCTGAGCCTCATGAGCGCTACGTGCCCTGCGAACCACGCAACCCCCCCGGAGCCTAGAAGCCCCCCCCCCCCCCAGACCTTAGTTTTTTTTCAGCTTCGCGGGCTCATGGGCCCCACGAGCCCTACAAGACGAACTCTACGAATCTTCTCAACCCCGTAAGTTTTCAAAGCCCTGCAGGGCCCAATGCGGCCTATGAGCCTTACAAGCCCCATGAGCCTTACAAGCTCCGTCAACCTGTTGAGCCCTGCGGGTTCCATGACCCGCTATGCCTTCGAGTTCTACAAGCCCTTTCGAGCTTTTTGAGCCGTGCGAGCCATATGCGCTTTCTGGGCCCCACTATCCCGATAAACCAGAACAGCCCTCTGAGTTCCACAAGACCCACGAGCCCGCTGCGCCCTGCGAGGCCTAAGAGTCATGTGGCCCCGAAGAACGGTGTCATCATCATCATCATCACCATTTGCCGTTTTGACTTAAGCGCGGGCGCTGAGGACTCTTGCCGCCATGCAATTCTTGTCGCTTGTAAAGCTCCCGCAATACTAATCCCTCCGTCCCCCTCCCCTTTGCGCTGCCAGTAAATTCTTGACGATTCGCGTATCCCCACCGGGTCCGTAGCCCCCCCCCTGGCTTAAGGGGCTGGCCCGAGGCGTGCGCGCCTGCAGCAGGCTTTCTTTCTTCTCGCACGATCCCCACGGTGAGCCCTCGCGCGGCCGTGGGTCTCTGTGTCGCAAGCACCGCTTTGATGTCGCCGTCGGCGCGCACGGCTTGCCGGCGGCAGCAGCGGCGGGCGGCGGCCGCACGCCGAGCTGGCACCGCCGGCGCGGCTGCCGTGGCCGCCGCGGCGCCGCCGCCTGGCCTTCCGCTGCACTTGGCTGCCGCCTGCGCCGCCCCCGCCGCGGCGGCCGGCTGCTCGGCCGGGGCCGCCGCCGGGCCGCCGCGCGGCGCCCTGTGACAGCGCGGCCGCGCGCCCACGCACGCGGCCGCGCGAGGCTTGCCGCCCACTGCTGGCAGCCTGGCTGCGCGGCCCGCCGCGGCGCCAGCCTCTCCTGCGGCTGGTGCACGCTGGCGCTGCCCCCCACCGCTTGCGCCGCGGCCGCCGCCGCGGCGGCGCCGCTCAACGGCCGCGCGGTGCGCCGCCGCGGCCGCCTCTGCGCCGACGGGCGCCGCGGCGCCGCTGCGGCCCCTTGGCGCCGGCGGCGGCCGTCGGCTCCGCGGCCGCGCCACGCCGCCGCCTTGTGGCCGCTCGCGTCCAGCCGCCGACGCCTGTGGCGCCGCCAGGCGCGCTGGCGCCGGGGCGCCCCCCCCCCCCCTTCGCTGGCGTCCGCGCCACACGGCGAGGCCGATGGCTCCGCGGCGTCGCCGGCGCCGCGGGCGCCGCTGGGCGCCCTGATCCGCGGGCCTCGGCGCCCAGGTGCCGCCGCGCCGCCCGCGGCCGCCCAGGCGCCGCGGCGGCCGCCCCCGCCGCCGCTCGCCGCGGCCGCGGCGGAGGCGGCCGCCGCTGCGGCCGCGGGCCACGCGACCGGCGCCGCGGCCGCCGTGGCCCGCGCTGCCGCGCTTGGGCCCGCCGCGGCTGGCGCCGCCGCGGCCGCGCCGCTGCAGCACCAACGCGCCCCCAGCGGGCAGACGCACCGGCAGGGCAGCAGCGGCAGCAACAGCAGCCGAAGCAGCTGCAGCAGCACCAGCCCCAGGGGACCAGGAACTCAGAATTTCGAGGCGGCTCCAGCCGTGGTGACCAGGGCGACTGACGACTATCTGGAGGATTCTTCCATTGGAAGTGCAGCCTTCAGCTGCCCCCTGGGTCGTTGCCGTGCAGCGCAGCCAGCGTCTCAGACAGATCCAGTCCCCAGCATGCCGATCAATCCCACTTCGGATTCGCCGATTAATCCCGTGTTTCCTGGCGACAGTGCGAGTAACAATTCGGCCCTCAGCCGAGGAAGTAGCGGGGCCCCAAGCAGATGCCTGGCGGTGAAGAGTGAAAGGGCGACCTTCAGTCGCAACCCTGGTAATCCTGGCAGTCAAGACGGCGCGCTCCCCCCATGCGCGTTTGGCGCTCAGCCCCGGGCGATGGAGACTGCGGCGGCGCGGCGGCGCCGACAAGGGCGTGCTGCGAATCAGCGCCGTCTGGGCGCTGCTGCCGCGGCCGGCGGCCGCCCCCCTGGGCTCGCCCGCGCGGCCAGCGCGGTTGGCGCTGCCAACGCGTCGGAGGCGTCCTCTCCCTGGGGCGCGTCCGCCGCCGTTTGCGCCGCCAACGCCGCTGGCGCCGCTGGCGATGGCTGCCCCGCCGCGGCCTCCGCCGCCAGCGCCTTCTGGGGGGCCGACGTGGCTGCGGCGGCCCACGCGCGCGCACCGACCAGGGCCGCGGACGCAGCCGACGCCCTCGGGCGAGTTGGCGCCGTCCGTGTCCGGCGGCCCGCGCCCCGCGCCGCCTTCGCCGCCGACGCTGGTGCCTGCGCCGCTGCCGCCGGAAAGGCTGCGCAGGCCTCCCTCTGGACGGCTGTCGCGGCCCTGGCCCGGGCTGCTGGGCGCGCGGCGGACGCCGTCGCGAGCGCGCTCCCTGGACGCAGAACCGACCCGCTTGAAGACAATCGTAAATCTGAGGTTGACGATTGCTGCAAATCTGGAGGTGGCGTTTCGCCTGAAGACAGTCGCCAACCAGCGGCCGTTAGCTGCATCAGTCGCCAGGGGGAGTTACAGACAGAGCGCGCGGTGGTCAGCCGCAGCGGGTCGGTTCTTCCTTCTGTCAGAGACAGGCAGACAGGCGTTCCTACAGCTCCTCATTCCTATCAGCGCCCCAGGCACAGAGTCTTGGTGGAGGCCCAATATGCCCCCGACAGCGCGCCCATTCCTAGTAGCAGCGTCACGGTGACAGGCGGTGGCTCCGCGGAGGGCGCGCCTGCGGTCGGAGACCGGCCTCCTCCCGAGATCAGGTTCACCACGCCTTCCCGAGCGGTGGATGGAGGGTATCTCGAGCCTCCTCGCAGCATAGATAGTCAGGAGTTCACGCTGGAACGTGCGGCCTGCAGTAGTCCCCTGGGAGTGCCGCGGACCGAACAGGCGGTCGTCAGCCACAGCGCGCCGGCGCCTTCCTCTCCAAGAAATGACCAAGCAGGCGTTCCTACAGCGTCCCGGGGGCGGTCTTGTTGTTGAGGCGGAAGATGTGGCCGAAATTGCGCCCCCCCCCCCGGCAACAGCGTCGTGGCGACAGGTGGGGGTGCCGCAGAGGGCGCGCGTGCGCTCGGAGACCGGCCTCCTCCCGAATTGAGGTCTACGACGCTTCCCCGAGCGGATGATGGAGGATTTCTCGAGCCTCCTCGCAGCATAGAGAATCAGGAGTTCACGCCTTGCACTCCTCTAGCTCTTTTTTCTTCGGGTGGTGGCCCTTCCTGAACTCTGGTGGTACTCTTTTTTTTTTTGGGGGGGTTTGTTGTGCTGGCCTTGGCTCTGTTGTTGCCTCTTGGTGCCTAGGTGGAATCCTTGTTTTAGTCTCTCTTCTTTCTCTTTTGGGTCTGGAACGTGCGCCTTCAGCCCTCTTCCCCTCCGTACCCACTCCCTTTGCGCCCCCCCCCCCCCCACTTCACCCGACCCCCCCCCCCCCCCCGGCTTGCAGCAGTACACTTGGAGAGCTCTACAGACGAAGCAGGTGGGTCGTGTGCCACAGGCGCGATGGTTGCGAGAAGACGGTCAGATCACAAACCCAAAGGCAGGGGCGCCCCTACAACCCCTCACTCCTATCAGCGCCCCGGGGGCGGCCTCGTTGTTGAGGCGGAAGATGCGGCCGAAATTGCGCCCCCCTCTGGCAGCGTAATCGTGGCGACAGTCGGGAATGCCGCAGAGGGCGCGCCCGCGCTCGGAGACCGGCCTGCTCCCGAAAGGAGGTCCACGACGCCTCCCCGAGCGGATGATGGAGGATATCTAGAGCCTCCTCGCAGCAAAGAGAGTCAGGAGTTCACGCTGGAACGTGCGGCCTTCAGCTGCAGTAGCCCCCTGGGAGAGCTACAAACCGAACAGGCGGTCGTCAGCCACAGCGCGCCGGTGCCTTCCCGTCCAGGAGACCAAGCAGGCGTTCCCACAGCCCCTCACTCCTATCAGCGTCCCGGGGGCGGTCTCGTTGTGAGGCGGAAGATGCGGCCGAAATTGCGCCCCCCCTTGGCAACAGTATCGCGGCGACAGGTGGGGGTGCTGCTGAGGGGGCGCCCGCGGTCGGAGACCAGCCTCTTCCCGAGAAGAGGTCCACGGCGCCTCCCCGAGCGGACGGTGGAGGATATCTCGAGCCTCCTCGCAACATCGAGGGCCAGGAGTTCACACTGGAACGTGCGGCCTTCAGCCTCTCTCCGCTCTTTCCCTCCCCTCCTCCACGCCCCCCCTTCCCCGCCCCCTTCCCCTCACTAATTCTCACTCCCCCCTCCCCCACCCTCCCTCCTCATCTCCTCCCTTTTGCCCTACCCTTCCCTGTCATCGCATTGTTTGCTCACGCCTCTCACTCCCTTCACCCCTATTTCCCCTCTTTCCCTCCACCTCTACCCTCCCTCCCCATGTCCCCCCTGCTTGGTCCCCCCCCTCATTGACTACCCCCTTCCACCCTCCTCATCCCCTTTGCAGCAGTCCCCTGGGAGTGCTACGGCCCGAACAGGCGGTCGTCAGCCACAGCGCGCCGGTGCCTTCCCCTCCAAGAAATGACCAAGCAGGCGTTCCTACAGCCCCTCATTCCCATCAGCGTCCCGGGGGCGGTCTCGTTGATGAGGCGGAAGATGAGGCCGAATTGCGCGCCCCCCTGGCAACAGTATCGCGGCGACAGTCGGGAATGCCGCAGAGGGCGCGCCTGCGCTCGGAGACCGCCCTGCCCCCGAAAGGAGGTCCACGACGCCTCCCCGAGCGGATGATGGAGGATATCTCGAGCCTCCTCGCAGCATGGAGAGTCAGGAGTTCACGCTGGAACGTGCGGCCTTCAGCTGCAGCAGTCCCCTGGGAGAGCTACAGACCGAGCAGGCGGTCGTCAGCCACAGCGCGCCGGCGCCTTCCCGCCCAGGAGACAAACGCGCAGGCGCTCCTACAGCCCCTCAATCCTATCAGCGTCCCGGGGGCGGTCTCGTTGTTGAGGCGGGAGATGTGGCCGAAATTGCGCCCCCCCTTGGCAACAGCATCGTGGCGATAGTCGGGAATGCCGCAGCGGGCGCGCGGGCGCTCGGAGACCGGCCTCCTCCCGAATTGAGGTCCACGACGCCTCCCCGAGCGGATGATGGAGGATATCTCGAGCCTCCTCGCAGCAAAGAGAGTCAGGAGTTCACGCTGGAACGCGCGGCCTTCAGCTGCAGCAGCCCCCAGGGAGAGCTACAGACCGAACAGGCGGTCGTCAGCCACGGCGCGCCGGCGCCTTCCCCTCCAGGAGACAACCGAGCAGGCGCTCCTACAACCCCTCACTCCTATCAGCGTCCCGGGGGCGGTCTCGTTGTTGAGGCGGAAGATGCGGCCGAAATTGCGTGCCCCCCCGGCAGCAGTATCGTGGCGACAGTCGGGGATGCCGCAGAGGGTGCGCCTGCGCTCGGAGACCAGCCCCCTCCCGAGAGGAGGTCCACGACGCTTCGCCGAGCGGATGGTGGAGGATATCTAGAGCCTCTTCGCAGCATAGAGAGTCAGGAGTTCACACTGGAACGTGCGGCCTTCAGCTGCAGTAGCCCCCTGGGAGTGCTACAGACCGAACAGGCGGTCGTCAGCCACAGCGCGCCGGTGCCTTCCCCTCCAGGAGACAACCGCGCAGGCGTTCCTACAACCCCTCACTCCTATCAGCGCCCCGGGGGCGGTCTCGTTGTTGAGGCGGAAGATGCGGCCGAAATTGCGCCCCCTCGCTCCTACCAGCGCCCTGGGAGCAGAGTCTTGGCGGACGCCGAATATGCGCCCGAAATGGCGCGCTCTCCTGGCAACAGCATCGCGACGGCAGTTCGGAATGCTGCGGACGGCACTGCGGAAATCGGGTACATTCCGCGCGCAACAGACAGCCAAGAGGTCGTAAATCCAAACGCGGCCGTCAGTTGCCACAGTTCTCGCGTCGTGGGGGTGCGCGAAAGTGTGACTGACAGCGGCCCTGGTTGCTCACGATTGGAGGTTTCGCTTGACTCCTGGAGGTGCGCGCGGGCCACAGACGGGCGCGCGTTTGCGGTCGGCGCAGACCCTCCAGCCAACGCCTCCGAGGCCATCCCCGTGGCCGACGGCCGATGCGGAGCCCATTATTTGCAAAGCCTGGGGCTGTCGATGCATCTGGTTGGCGGCGAGACCCATCAACGCCCCGCTGCGACTCCGCCCGCCGCCGCCCCTGGCACTTTCGAAGGCCCCTCGCTGGGGAATCACGAACATGCCTTGCAGAGGCAGGACATCGAGGCCATCCGCCAGCTTGTCCAGAGAAGTCCCTTCGCGCCCATTCGCCCTCGTTCCCCTGTCAGCGAATCCGCCCGAACGGGCAGCGAACCGCAGCCACTCCCTCTCGAAGGCCGGGCCACGCCGAGGAAGGCGACTCTCGTCTTGGCGAAAGAAACGGTGTCTGACAAAGTGCCCGGGCCGGGTGCGACCCGCAGCACTCCCGCACATGGCGAAGGCCACGCTGCGACAGATGGGGGCGCGCTCGTGGACGAGGGTGGGCGCGGGTCTGAAGGCGAGCGCCAACGGGAGGGGCCTGCCCCCGCTTACCACATTGCAGCGTTCCTCTCCGCCCCAGCTGCTGGAGGCGACTCGGCCTTTACCTGGCGGCCAACCGCGCGGCCCGCGCCAACCCGCAAGTCCCCGCCAGGCTTCCGTGCCCCAGTAGCCGCCGCGCCTCGCGAAGCCATAGACGATTCCTGCGGCGGGCCCAACCAGTCGGAACAGTCGCAGACCCTGAGGGTCTTTGGGCTTAGATTTTTGAGCCCCACGTTTTGGGCTTATCTTTTTTTGGGTGGGCTTATAATTTAAGACATCATTGTTTGCGTGTAGTTCAAAGGTAGTGTTTCCATGGATGGCATATTACTTGCGCATTTTGCAAGGTCGACAACGAAACGTCACTGCTGAAAGGACGTAGACGCGCATTTTGCAAGGTCGACAACGAATCGTCACTGTTGAAAAGGACGTATGCTTTAACATAGCGTTCAAAGTGGGGTGGTGGTGGTGTGTGTTGGGGGGGGGCTGCTCAGGATAGCTGTAGCCAGGAAAGAAGCATATGGAGTACTACAGAATAGAGCTTTGAAAGGGCTCAGGATACGGATTCTGGAAAATGTCCTTCGGCGTTCGGTGCCCGCAATATGCGGGCAAGCGGGGTATTACCCCCGACCAGCCAGGAGCTCCTGCGCGTTCTTTGTCTCTGGCGCGTTGCACATTAATGTGCAACGCGCCAGAGACAAAGAACGCGCCATGTCCTCATGTCCTCATGTCCAACATTACTTCACCTTGGTCAGTTTCCCACTGTCCTCGCCGTCGCCGTATTTTGGCTCGAAGCGATTGCGCCACGCGGTTTCGGTACCTCTCGGCTTTCGTTGGCGACGCACCCAGATTCATGGGCAAGAAGCCTCGAGGGAAGGCTTTCGCAGGTGGCGTCGCCGCCATTGTTGCTGCGATCCAGGACAGCGTGACGTGCGCGACGTGGTTGGACTACCCAGAGGACGCCAAGGTCATGGATGTCAAGAAGATCATCAAAACCAGGCAGTGGCTGCAGAAACTCAAGGTCCTCTACGATCCCCTCGCCTTCAAGATCACCGATTTCCAAGCGGCGCTGAAGGAGATTGCCGACAACGGAGATACGTGGGAGAAGCCGCTGAACAAGAAGCACGTGAAACAGTGGACACATGTGCACGCCAAGCGCATGATGCTGGTCTGCCAGCACTACGCCAAGGTGTTGCGCAGGCCGACGCTGCCGAGATGGGTGGAGAAAATGACACACGCCGACGGCGACGACGATCCAGCAGAGGACGGGGCCGACGCAGGCGAGGACGAAGAAGAAGAGGATCCAGCAGATGAGGAGGAGGAGGAGGCAGGTGGCGATGAGAGCTCGCAGTACTACAGCGAAGACGAGCTCGGTTTCCCAGGCAACGGCGGAAGCGAGGACGATGGCGAGAAGTCCCTTGTCGACCAGGCCGCTGGCCAGCGGGCTGGAACAGTGGCTACCCACTACGGCTTCTGCGACGAGAAGAGGGCTGTCTGGAGGGCTCTCTCTAGCGACCCGAAGGCGATTGACTACACGATGGATCTTTACATCGAGCCGCAGATGAAGGATAATGACGCCGTCAAGGCTCGCTGGGGCAAGACCGCGGTCGGCGAGGAGCTGCATCGGGAGGTCCAGGAGGTCACAGTCAAGGAGTACGTCGAGATGATGACCGTCGAGTGGGAGAGCCACAGGGGCCCCTTGAGAGTCATGAAATGCAAGGATGACGAGACCAAGGCCATCGAGATCCACAAGACCTGGAAGCAGGCAACGTCGAGAAAGCAGGAGATGCTGATACTCTTTTTGGCGGAGAACGCAGATCAACCCCGCAAGGAGCAGAAGCGCTCGCAGCTGAGCCAGCTCATCATCGAGAACTGCATCATCGACGACGAGTGGGGGCCTGAGCACAAGGGCGAGAAGGACATCAAGACGCCCACCAAACGCGCGATGGTAGCATCGCGACAGAATGCCTTGGCCACCTCCAAACTGATCAGTTGCAAGATCGCGGACGGCACCATCTCGCCTGATGGAGCGACCGCCGAGAGGGACGAGTTGATAGCGAAGTACGGCTACACCACAGGTAAGCGAACACATACCGATATCCCGACTGATGCGCCAGCAACGAAAACTCAGAAGATGTCGGCGAAGACTGGCGTCACTAAGTGCACCGTCGTGGATGGCACCCCCGCCAAGCCTAACAAGAAGATGCTGGCTGCTCCGACGAGTACATCTACGAGTACATCTACAGCTGCGTCCTCCTTCACCGTGCCGGCCTCGGGCCTTCACGAGGCCTTCGAGGCCATTGCCGATGGCTCCTTGCAGTTGGACGAGTGCGACTTTGAAGAGTCGCAGACGTTTTAGTCGCGAGCCTGGGGGCCCTAAAAAAAGAGACAAGTGCTTGATCCGACGTCTTGAGCCTCTGCTGCAGGGCAATGGCATTCCGACGTGCCGAGTAAAACATGTTATAGATGCTGCTGCTGGTCATGCTTCCATTCCTGCTGCTGCTGTCCCCTCCTCTTCCCCCGCCCCCCCTCCTCCTCCTCTTCCTCCTCCTCCTCCTCGTTCAGTTCAGCGGGACAGCAAACGGGTAGTGAGTGAAAATTGCCTGGAGTCCCAGGCTTCTTCGGGGGCGTCCAGAAGCACATTTTCAAGGCTCGATGTTCCTGGGGACCGTCTCCGTAAACGACGCTGAAACCTTCAGCCGCTCCTCCCCTGGGGCTCTCCCCCTCCTCGCGGGCCCTCTGGAGCTCACCAGTGGATTCGGAACAATCCTCCTCGCGGGCCCTCTGGAGCTCACCAGTGGATTCGGAACAATCCTCCTCCTCCATCTCCCCATCACCATCCTCCTCCGTAGCCATTTTGGCTCACGTTCTAGAGGTCGGCCAGCTTCTGGGATACGTTTCCTCACCCAGACATGTCCTCGCCACCTGAGCTCACGCTTGAGAGCCTCGTGCCTCCTGAGGCTCTGGCGGCGCTTGATGGCGCAGTGGCGAATCAGACCGCTGCAGGTGTCGAGGACGGGCTTGGCAGGGCGCTGCAGGCCTCGCTGGCGGACAGCAAGACCAGAGGCCCGCCGTCAACGGCTGAGGAGGAGGACCTCAAGCGCGTCATCCAGACAGGCTCGCTCGACGTCCACTCCAAACTCGGGAAGGCGTTCATGTACCAGAAGAGCTGCGACCAGGAGCTGAAGGAGAACTGGGAGAAGACCAAGAAGTCAAAGGACATGCGCGACGAGTTCAAAGTGAATTGGGCCAAGAGGGAGCTCGACAAGAGGGTCGCGAAGCGCCAGAGGACGCAGACAACGAGCTTCGAGAATTTCAAGAAGGGCAAGTTCAAGCCGTTCAGCGTGATTGTCAGGGACGAAGGCTCCGATCCATGCGCGGTCAAGGCTGCCTCGAACATCTGTCGTACGTGCATCGCCCTCTGGAGGAAGAACATTACTTGCAGTGGAGTTCCTTTTGTCCAGTGGAATGCCTTCAGCAAGCGATGCGAGTTCTTGCACTTGGAGACTGGCTTTTCCGACATCGTCCAGGACTGCTGGAAGATAATGGATGATGTCGACATCGATTTGGACAACTCCACGGTTGGCAATATCAGCCTGTGTCCAAGTGGCGGCGGCAGCCGCGGTGATGATGCCCCGACCAGTGCAACCCCGAAGGCGAAGACGAAGGCGAAGGCGTCCGCGAAGCCCAGCTCGCAGAAGCGCAAGGCCTCAGCTATTGACCCAGGCCCCGAGGAGCACTGCGACGACGACGAGGACAAGAAGGCGGCCAATAAGGAGCTCGACAAGAAGTTGCAGCAGTGCGTGAAGGCGAAGATCGACATGGACTCGGCCTGCTCTTCGTGTGCCGACGTCTTGAGCCTCATCGGCAAGGGCCCTAAATGGAAGTGGGCCGACAACGAGGAGGTACTGAAGCCTTTGAAAAAGGCGCGTGCCAGGGTCGAGGCGATGAAGGAGATTTCGTTCTGGGCGACCCTGGCGATGCACGGCAAGGATTTCCCGAAGCAGGTTCGCAAGGGCCTCGACGAGACGGTGGTGCGGAGGGAGATCAAGAAGTTGGATGAGTTCGAGAAGAAGGTTGCGTCCCTGTTGAAGCGCGCTGACGAGCTGAAGAACATGCACCGCCAACGCATCGACAACGACGACGACGGGAGCGCCTCGCAGTGAACCGTGCGTTCTAGCGAGCTCTCCTCCTCCTCCTCCTCCTCCTCCTACTACTAGTAGGAGTAGGGGGAGGAGGAGGAGGAGTAGGAGTAGGGTGAGGAGGAGGAGGAGGAGGAGGAGGAGGAGGAGGAGGAGGAGGAGAAGGAGGAGGAGGAGGAGGAGGAGGAGGAGGAGGAGGAACGCGAGCAGGAAGTCTCCTGCCATGCACCTTCCTCCGCCTCCTACTCCCGCCCCCGTGGGCGTCGATCGGGGTCGACGCAAGTGTTGCCAGCGGCCTGCGCCATTCTGTCGGAATGCGTTCTCGTGAGCAGGCGCTGCAAAGGATTTCCATGGCATTTGATCGTGAAACGGTTTCGCCCGTGCCCTCAGCCATCCGCTGCGCCTCGAACCCACTGGAGCTCAGACCAGACGTGCCCTAGTTCAACGATTTCTTGGCCTGGGCGCTGGTCCAGAGCCAATTTCACGAGAGTTCTAATTAGTACATTTTAGAACATTTTAGTACTAGTACATGTTAGTACATTTTTAGTACTTGCGTTTACATTGATATTTACACTAGAAATCAAGGTTTAGAACAACAAGTACTAATTAGTACATTTCGAATGTACTAGAACATTTTAGTACATTTTAGTACTTCGTGGAACTACAGATCTCGAGCGTGAAAGCTGACGTCGGTCCGCATATTTGCTGTGATGTGGTATGGCTTTGCAAGACTACCCCTCCCGAAGTTCGCGTCGTGGCCCCTCGCCCGAGGGGGGGCCGCGTGGGCGTGCCTGAGCCCCTTTGCCCCCGTCATCGCCACCCCTCCACCCCTCTGGCCACTCCAGGGGGCCTGACAAACGTTGGCTGCATATCTTCTGCATACCGAGCCTGGGGATCCCGTAGCCAGTTTAGCTCAAGCCAGCGTTGACACAAGCCAGTCCAGTGCATGGCCAGCTCTGCTTCGAAATATCCTTGGGAGGACGATGCGCCGTGGTTGGCTCGCAGGTATGCTGACGAGGACGGCGCTGGGTCAGACTCAGACGTCGCCTTCGACTACGATGACGTTCAACCTGACATAGCTCAGGAGTGTTTCTTTGATTACATTGTCGCCCTGAAACATAGCGGCACGATCTCGGCGAAAACAGCCTGCATCATCGCATTCTGGGCCTCGAAGTCGGGCGCTCTTGGCGAGATACGGTCGTTGGCTTTCGGGCCGAACAAAAGCAGCGGTGCGTATTCCAAGCATTTCGACTGCGTGGTCAATAAAGATATATGTAATGATTCGATGTACACATTTACAGCGTCTGGTCAATTACGTGCAGATGCTTCTTCCGTCGAGTTGCGACTTCCTGCAGTTCTGCCTCATGAAGCTTTCGTCGACGAGGTTCGGGGCGACCCCAGCTTGTTACGCCGCGCCGCGGCCGATCGTGAACAGGGCAAGCTCCCTCGTTCTTTTTACGATCACCCTGTCGTGCAGGGCGCCCCTGCTGGAGTTGTTGTATTGCCTGCTGCGCTCTTCGTGGACGGAGTGCCCTTTGCTCGCCACGACGGTCTCGTGGGCGTGTGGACCTATCTAGTCCACAGCGGCAAACGAATTTTGGTGGCTGTGTTGAGAAAGTCTGAAATGTGCGCGTGTGGCTGCCTGGGCTGGTGCACGGTGCTTCCCCTGATGACGCTTCTCAGCTGGTCTTTCCAGGCTTGCGCTGATAACAGATACCCCGATCGACGGCACGACGGCAGTAATTGGGACGACGATGCAGATAGAGCTGGTCTGGCTGGGACCCCGCTCGGTTTCATCGTGGCGCTTATCTTGATCAAGTGTGACATTGCAGAGTATGCAACGACCATGGGGTTACCAGGCTGCAGCTCATCTGAACATCCGTGCCCCCTTTGCACGCTGCCGACTGCATCGCTTCCAGGCATTCGCCACTTCAGTGCTTTAGGCAATGATGTCGCCAAGACTTGGCAACAATATTCTGACGCCTGCAGTCGCTGCGAGATTACGGTTGGCGTGACGGACGAGACATTCCCTCTGCTTAGAGCCGCGTTGCGCCCAGACAGGCGGAAAGACAAGTCTAGAGGTTGGGCGTTGGTCGCTGACGTGGCCGTGGGTGGAGTGAATTTGCAAATCGGTGACAGGCTCGAACCCACTCCAAGCATGATGTTTGTGTCTTCGTTTTTCTCAAGGCCAAGGCCATTCGTTGCAACGTTTTGGAGGCGTTCGCAAGAAACCGCAGCCCGACATAGGAACCCGCTGTTTTCTGTCTGTCTGGGCGTGGTGCCTGCCCATGTGCTGGGTGTGGATACCCTGCACACTGTAGCGCTCGGTGTCTGCAAATACTTCTGTTCTCGTGCTGCTCACGCCCTCATTAGTGCCAATGCGTTCCAAGTGTCCAACGCACCAGAATCAGTGATGCTCGATGCGTCGGTCAAGAGTTTGCGTGCGGAATTGTTCAGGTGGTACGCAAAAGAAGTTGCTGCTGGCCGCAAGGACCATACACGGGTCCAAAATCTAACGACTTCTATGATTGGCTCGTCGTACCACCACCAGATAGGTTTGCATGGAGCCGAAACCGTTGCGTTCACAAAGTTTGTTGTCGACCTTGTGCAAACAAAACAGAGTTTCTTAGATCGCACGTTGTTCCTTGATTTGAACGTTGCAGGTGTTTCTCTCAGAGAGGTGCTGCGCCTCATCAAGAAGATGGGTGATTGCCCCGTGGTGGATGCTGGCGACGCCGAGGCCGGCGGCGACGACGGGTGGCGATACGGGGGAGGGGGAGGAGGAGGGGGAGGTGGAGGAAGAGGAGGAGGAGGACGAGGAAGAGGAGGAGGAGGAGGAGGAGGCGGAAGATGAGGAGGAGGAGGAGGAGGAGGAGGAGGATCACCAGGCGTTCATGGACCATGCCAAGGCTCACGTGCGGTGCCTGCCCCGTATTGGCATCGACCCCAAGTTCAAACACCATATGTTTCTGGAGCTGGGTGCTCGTTTGCTGTGGCACGGCGGGCCTGGGCGCTACGCGTGTTGGGAGGACGAATCCTTGAATGGAGAGCTCGTGCCAGTGGCCCAGCGGGCTCACCGCTTGGTCTGGGCCCGACGCGTGCTCCAAACGTGGTCGAAGTGCGCATCTTCACGCAAACGCAAACGAATGCTAGAGCAATAAAAAGGAAATCATGCATGCTCATCTTCATCACCACCACCATCATCATCATCATCATCATCATCATCATCATCATCATCATCATCACGATCATCACGATCATCATCATCATCACGATCTCCCGTGTGCGGACGGGGGTCCTCGTGGTCCAGGTGTTCGTGCTGACCCCCATGATGGGATTTCCGAGCAGGCCCGCTGTCGAGACGCCCCAAACGGCCTCCAAAAAGCTCCCAAGAGGCCCGAAGAGGCTCTCCCAAGGCACCCAAGACGCTCCTAGAAGCCCCTGGGGCCGCCAAGAGGCCCCCAAGACGCCCCAAAAGGCCTCCAAGAGGCTCCCCAAAGACATCCCAAGAGACTCCGCGATGCATCCAAGAGGCCTCTGGCCCTTCTGCTCGTCCTCCCCTCCTCGTCCGCCCCCCCCCTCTTCCTCCTCCCTCCTCCCCTCCCCCACCTCCTCCTCCGATTCCTCCTCCATCCTCCCCTCTTGGGATATGGCGGCATCCCCTGTCCTTCGTTTCTCTGTATGCTCCCACACTTCCCTGATCGAATCAAAGCAACTCCTCTGGGCATCATTGAACAAACAAATCCCGACAGTCGGTACTCTTTGCTAAAGTGGCTGTTTTAGGATGGGCTGGTGGGGATTCGCGAAGCGTGAACAATTCGAGTGCATCTACCAACACACTACAACACATTACAACTACCACTACACTACAAGTACGAGCACCACCACTACAAACGTCACAACTGTCACTACCACTACCACAAGCATTGCCACCAACACACTACAACCATCACAACTGTCACTACCACTACCACAAGCATTGCCACCAACACACTACAACCATCACAACTGTCACTATCACTACCACTGCACTACAAGAACGAGCACCACCACTACAACCATCACAACTGTCACTACCACTACCACAAGCATTGCCACCAACACACTACAACCATCAGGAAGGCCGCGCGGTCTGCAACCGCCACGGTTCCAGCCTTTTCTGCGCCCGCCCTCTTCCTCCCTTCTTCTTTTCCTCTTCTGATTCGGTCTTGCCAGCCGTTTTCCCACGGTCCGCGGGGCCTCGCCCAGGGGGGCCTGGAGGGCCATTCCGCGTGGAAAAACCAAACAAAAAAACCGTGCCGTTTTCCTTCCGCGCCCCAAAACGGCACGGTTATTTTCCCGCGACTTGTGCCCGCCAAAGCTCGGGCTGCGGGTCGTTCAATTGTTTGCCCACTATGATGGTGCTCCTCCTCTCTCTCCTCCTGGTGTTGCGTCTGTGTGGTGCTGTGGTGTGTCTGTGTCGCTCGCTCGCCAAGCTTACGAGCCCGCGGATGACTACGGTAGGCTCTGTTGCGCATTTGTTCCGCCTTGCGCAAGTGTCCCGAAGTAGAACTACGCACTACGTGATACTCTTGCTGGCGTTACCTAGCGCCGCGATTCGCGCGACCCCACGTTGCGCAATGGACTCGAACCATTTTGGTTCAGGCTGCAGCAACCCAGAAACTCGAACAAGTTCGGTATACCCCCAAAAAGATCTCAACAATTTCGGCGCGTGTGTTTCACATTTACGATTTCGCATCCGCCCACTGCCAATTTGCCCCGCAATTTCGCGCGTTTATATTTCATGTTTTTCTTTTTTTTTTTTTTCTTTTTTTTTTTTTTTTTTGTTTTATTTACTTCTTGTTTTTTTTTTTTTTTTTTTTTTTTTTTTTTTTTTTTTTTATGTTTTTTTTTTTATTTTTTTTT
Source organism: Prorocentrum cordatum (assembly GCA_963575745.1). Taxonomy (NCBI): domain Eukaryota; class Dinophyceae; order Prorocentrales; family Prorocentraceae; genus Prorocentrum; species Prorocentrum cordatum. The sequence goes on along the minus strand of CAUYUJ010000213.1, from coordinate 98,220 downwards.
TTTTTTTTTTTTTTTTTTTTTTTTTTATTTTTTTTTTTTTTTTTTTTTTTTTTTTTTTTTTTTTAGTTTTTTTTATTTTTCTTTACATTCTTTATTTTTCATTTACGATTTCGCATCCGCCCACTGCCAATTGCCCCGCTCGCGCGCGGCAATTTCATGCGCGGCAATTTCATGCGCGGTCGTTGCCCCCGCGATATCGCGTGGGCAACGACCTCAGATTGAGATATCCGTCCATATGTGGACGGATGTCGCAACGGAACATATATGTTCCGTTGACTGTCGCCCGTTCGCGAAGTGCTGTTTTGGGCGTATATTTCAAATTTAAGCCCAACACAAGATAAGCCCAAAACGTGGGGCTCAAAAATCTAAGCCCAAAGACCCTCAGGGAACCCCTCAAAAATCGCGGCAGGTGGCTCACTCTGCTCAGTCTGATGATGGAGTAGGTGTTGATATCCTTCTTCATCGTCGTATGCCGGCTGGGCGTACGAGCAGAAGAAGGTGCGCCCCCACGAGACTGATGGGCGGAAGGTCAGATGTCGTCCTTCATGGTGCCTGGGGCGCACGCCGACTTCCTTGGTGGCTGCCCCAGCGGCCCCCAGTCGTGAGCGTTCTGGCCGTACGCTGGGTCGGCTGGCGATGTGGGGCTGAGGGCCGCTGGCTGCTGGCGATCGGGCGTTGTTGGTCCTGGGGGCGCATCTGCTGCAACCTGGGTCTCTGGTTGGGTCTGCGATGCTAGCTGAGTCGGAGCGGAAAGGAATCCCGGCGCGTGGGCTTCCGGGAGGAAGGGCGCCGTGGGTGAGCACCCCGCTGCCGTGGCAAAGGCTGGGCTGCGTACCAGCGTAGGTTCCGACGGTGAGCCCAGCTGGCTGGGGACTGTGATCTCCGTGGGAGATGGTAGCGCTGGTGGCTGCCCTTGGGCTGCCTGCCCTGGTGGCAAGATGGGACTCGGCACTGCTGTTGGCACGGGCTGCTCGGTAGGCGAGCTGTGGTGCGGGGGGGCTCTGGGCGGAGAGGTAGGGCATGGTCTTCTGGCTGCCTCCGCCTGCTCCTGGAGCTCGCGCTGCCTCTGGAAAAATGCGGCCGTGGCGGCCTGCACAACTCGGTCCAACCCCTGCAGCTGTGGGCTTAGGGCTGATTGCGAGTCTGCATGCGGGGTCGGTGCGATCGCCTGGGTCGGGGACGACTGCACAGTGATCGCCCCCTGGCTCGGTCCCGTCCGCCTTGCTGCCTCCAATTGGGCATGCAGCTCCCTGATCTTCACTGGGTCCGTGCAGATCCCCATCTCTGGCAGGTATCTCATGTACTCGTCCAGCGTGGCCATCGCTGGGGCCATGTTGTGTGGCGTCGCATGGTCCATCCCGGCGGCCTCTGCTGCCGCTGTGGCGTGCGTCAGCTCGCGCTGGGCTTGGCGGGGGCCTGGCCATCCAGGGAGTAGGGCTGGCGGCTGCCCCGGTCCCTGGGCTGGGGGCTGGCCCCCGGCTGGAGCCTGGGCCCTCGCCGCCTCGGGTGCGGGCGTCGCGGCCGCGGCCGACCTGGCTGCCGCTGGTACCGCCTGCTGCTGCCGGTGCGCAGCTTGGGCCGCCTGCTGCCGCTGTGCTGCCATCGCTGCCTGCTGTGGAGCGGCTGGTGGCTGCTGGGCTGCCTGTTGCGGGGCAGCTGCAAGCGGGGCTGCTGGCGGCTGGGCTGCGGCTGGCGCCATCTGTAGTGGCGCTGCTGGTGGGGCCTTGGTGTCTGTAGCCGGTGGCGCCGGTGGCGCCGCTGCCGCGATCGGGGACGGCGCTGCAAGGCCCGTCGCTGCAGGCGCGGCCCCCGTCTGGTCTACTGCCATGGGGGCTACCGCCCCCTCTGGGGTAAACCCCGCGGCACTGCCGTCCTTGCCTTTCCCTTTCGCCGCCATGTAGGCTTGGCCTGTCGCCGACTTGGACCTCACCGGCGAGCCCTGCTGCGCCTGCTGGGTTTGCTGGGGCTGGCTGAACACTTGCTGGGGGGGAAAGGTGCCAGGCGCCATGGTCTGCATATGCTGGATCAGATGTGCTGGGGGGCGGTGGAGGGACCGCGCCCGCAACGGGCGGGGGCACTCCAGGGACGCCCTGGATGCAAGCCCCCGCGGCTGGCTGGACAAGTCCCAACAGCTGGCTGATCATGCTTTGATGCGCGGCAAGCTGTGCCTGCATCTGTGCCATTTGGGTGCCAGGCGCTGCTGGGGGTGGCGGTGGTGCCACGTTGTGCGAGGTTGGGCCGTCCGCTGTCAGGTGGTCCTGGGCAGCGTCGTCGGGCTCGTCGTCCTCCGTGTCTGGGGCATCCTCGAGTTCGGCTAGGCAGACGTCGGACTTGGCGATCTCCGCCTCTACCTGTTTTTCTTGCTGTTTGAACTCTTTGATGCTTTCCCGAATATTGCCAAGTGTCTCCTTGTAAGTGGCCTTCTTGTCCTTGAGGGCCTGGATATGGTCCTTGCGCTTCTCGGTGAGTCCCATCAGGAACTTGAGCGCTGCAACTTCGGTTAGCTCCTCGTCGCAGGGCTTGTTTGCCCGCCTGGCCGCACAAATGAGGTTGGCTACGTCGTAAGTGCGGCTCTTGATCTCGTCTTTGTACTGGCGTTGCGCCGCTGGGTCGGTCGGAGGCTTGCCGTAGACCTCGTAAACCTTGTGCGCTTCTGCCTCGCTCTTGGGGAGAGGTAGCGTCTTGGTTATGAGCTTCTTCGCCAAGGGGTCGGGCTGGGAAGCCCGCCTCGGAATGGCAGAACTTGCTGCTTGCTGCTGTGGTGGTCGCCCTCGCGATGCGGGGCGTCGCCTTCTCTGGTTGTAGTGCCCGTTGCAACTTCGGCACGTCCAGTGCCGCTCTGATACATGGCGCCCACACGCACACTGCCAGGTACCAGCCATGTCTTCTGCACAGTCGGTCTGGCGCCGTGGTTGCTGGGCGCTGTGGTGACGTAGGAGCAACTCTCGAGCGCTTACCGCCCTTACGAGCAGTCGCGCTTGTCCGCGGGCTCTCCTTTCACGTCTGTGCTTGGCGGGCTCTCGTGAACGAAAACGCCGCCAATGCCGCCGCTTGAATGGCGGCGTGACCGCGGCGAGGCCGCGGTGGCCGCGGCTGGGCCGCGGGTGCGCTGCGCCGCCTGCAGGCAGCGCTGCCGCGGGGATCCACGGGCTATGGCGCGCGCGGGCCGGGGGCCACGCGTGAGGCCACGGCGGGTAGGGCTGCCCCCCAATCCCTAGGGGCGGCCCTCAGCCGATACGCCTTCTCCTCCTCCTCCTCCTCCTCCTCCTCCTCCTCCTCCTCCTCCTCCTCCTCCTCCTCCTCCTCCTCCTCCTACCCCTCCTCCCCCTCCTCCTCCTTCCCCTCCTACCCCTCTTCCCCCTCCTCCTCCTCCCCCTCCTCCTCCCCCTCCCCAGGCCGTGCTGGCGCTCGCCGTGCCCCCAAGCCAGCCGCGAGGGCCTCGGCCCAGCGGCGGCGCGCCGGGGAGCTGGGCACGTGCAGGGCGGCGCGCTCCCAGGCCTCGTTTTTCCAAGACATTCTCAGCTTGCCCCAGGCACTTCTTTCCTCCACTCGCTCTCCCTCCTCCTCCTCCTCCTCCTCCTCCTCCTCCTCCTCCTCCTCCTCCTCCTCCTCCTCCTCCTCTCCTCCTCCTCCTCCTCCTCCTCCTCCTCCTCCTCCTCCTCCTCCTCCTCCTCCTTGAGGGGCGCAAAGCATGGCCCGAGGCATGTGTGCAGCCCAACCAAGGGGGCCCGAGGGCGCAGCGAAGCAAGAGCCATGAAATTTGGGGAGATCTCGTCCCGCCATCAGTAGAGGCCATCTAGATGGGGTCCGAGTAGATGGGGTCGAAGGATCGCGCCGCATCGGCGACGCCGGTGTGGGGAAACACGGGCTCCACATCGAGCCGCATCGTCGATGCATCGGCGATGCGGCGCGATCCACCAACCCCATCTACTCGGACCCCATCTAGGAGGCCTAGAATCAGGGTGGACAGCATGGCTCATGAGATCCGCCAGCCTAAATAGCCCCCCCTCTTTCAGATATTGAGTCACGAGAGCGGTTAGGCATCCCCATGACACCCGACAGCCCGCAAAACTGACAGAATATATCTCGCTCACATGGCGCTACTGTGCGCTCTAGTGGTCGTTAGTGGCTCTATTTGAGCGCTATTTGGAGGCTGATTCGGCACATCCGGGCGCTATCTGACGCTATTAAGCACAATTGGGCGCCATGCAATCAATCCAGGACGAGCGGAACCTTCCGCGATTTAATATCTAATCCTCTTGGCCGCTCCCGACCTTCTTTCAGGGCCGACGACGACCACCGCCACAAGGACTCGAATACACGCAAAAGTGACCATTGGAAAGGGTGACACCTCTGGTGCGCGGATCAAAGGTGGCCAAATCCAAGCGTGCAAGCAGCCGCTATCGCATCGCGCTCAGCGATCGGCGGGACCCCGATGAGCCCTCGGGGATCTACCGACCCAGGTTAATCCAGACCTGGGCCAGTCTCCTGCAGGATCCTGCACCGAATCCGAGTCAGTGCACCCCTGGCTCTGCAGGATCCTGCGAGATCCTGCGCTCCGACTGACCCCAGGTTGCATTGACCCCCCGCCTCTCGAGCCCCGACGAGCCCGCACTGAGGGCCACTCCGGCGAAGGTCCACTCTTACGCGCAGTCGGCTCGACGCCACGCGGGCTGGAACGGGTCCTGCCGGCACCAGAGCCCTGGACGCCTGCTCGTCCCGGAGCCTGGGCATCCCCTGAGCATTTTCTTAGGGTGGAGGGCTCAGGGTGAAATCCATATGGGCTCTTGCACCTCGAGAATCAATCCGTCTTGTCCTTCACCTCTTGCAGGTTCGAGCCTCGAACATCCGTCGAAGCGGCATTTCAGATCTCACCCTTTGCCCTCCACCCAGAGAAAATGCTCGGATTCCCTCGGCTGCGTGCAGGATGTGGCCCGAGGCCCCAGGCAAGGGTGGTCTCTGGCGCGCGGCCGCAGCAGGGCCCGTGGGGGACGCCTCCAGGCGCGCCGGCCGCTGCCATCGCACCGCCCTCGGGAATCGGGGGCCCAAGCGGGCCCGCACCACAGGTCACTCCGACGTGTAGCCGATGCGCCGACGGAAAGGAGCGCCAGAGCCCATGTCCACCAGGATGAAGGGGCCCCAGAACACACAAATAAATACACACAAATAAAATGATTCCCCATATTTTCCTATATTTTCTGGGGTTTTGTCTTCCCTCCCACTTCCCATATTTTCCCATATTTTCTGGGGGATCGACGATTCATTGTGTCTGTGTTTTTCCCTCTCCTGACAGAACCTGGTCCATGGGTCATCTAACTTCGCGAGCCGCGCCCAACGATGCGCAGCGCGCGATGATCTCCTCGCCCTCGCGCCCTCGCGCCGCGCTCATGCCCTGGCTCAGGTCGCGACGCACGAGGCACGAGTATCCGCGCGCCCGCGCGGGTGACGTGGGTTCTCTCCACGGTGGCCAAAGGGTAGAGGCCTCCTGGGATGGGGCAAGAGCAGACGGAGTCGAAGGATCGCGCCGCATCGCCGATTCATCGGCGGTGCATCGGCGCCAAATCGGCGACGACGTCGATGGATCGGCGACGCATGGGGCCCCACATGAGCGCGTTTCTTTATGTTCGGCGATGACGGGCGTCATGGGGGGGGGGGGCGAGGGGGGCTATGACGTAACGCCCCCCCCCCGCCGTGTGGCTCTGGCAACGCAGCCGCGCCCGCACGCGCGACGAGCGACGAGCGACGAGCGACGACGACGACGACGACGACCACGACGACGACGATGACGACGACGACGTCGACGTCGACGACGCGAGCAGCATGTAGGTAGCGATATGCCCCACTGCGCCTGTGTACACCACAACGCTCGCGTGCACCACACCGCGAGTGTATACCACAGCGCCTGCGTACACCGCAACAACCGTGTGCACCGCAGCGCCTGTGTACACCACAATGCTTGCGTACACTACAGCGCCGGCGTACAATTCCAGACCGCAGCTACCATGTGCAACACAGCGCCTGAGTACACCACAATGCGTGCATGCACCGCAGCGCTTGTGCACGCCACAGCGCGTGCCTACACCACAGCATCCGCGTGCAACGCAGCGCTGGTGTACACCACAACGCCTGCGTGCATATGACACGTAGAAGGAGCATGTACGTGAGGATCTGATGCAGACAACTAGACGCCACGCCAGGAAATTGCTGATAATCGAATGCGACGTTCTTCCCTTCTCCCTCCTCCTCCTCCTCCTCCACCTCCACCTCCTCCACCTCCTCCTCCTCTTCCTCCTCTTCCTTACCCCCTGTCGTGCGGGTTGGCGCTGCAGCGCACGTGCGCATCTCAGCGCGCACCGCTGAATGGTCTATTGAATTGGTCCATGTGGTTCTTGGACGGCCAATTTAGCTGGAACCTCCTGGACACAAAGGGAGGAGTTACGGTGATGCGGGCGGACTCGGGAGGGCACGTCGATTCCAGCGGCGCTCCGTTGTCCATCAGGATTATTTTATATAGTTCCTGCATTTTGTCATAAGGATTCGTTCTCACATTCTATATACAACAATGGTGCTGTGTTGCACACGGTTGCTGTGGTGCACACAGGCGACGTGGATTACAAAGGCACTGCAACGCACGCAAGCATTGTGGTGTATACTGGTGCTGTGTCGCACACGGCTGATGTGGTGAACGCAAGCGCTGTGGTGTGCACAAGAGCTGTTGTGCCCGCAGGCACGGTGGCACAAACTGACGCTGTATTGCACGCGGCTGCTGTGGTGTACATAGGCGGTGGTGTACACAGGCGCTGTGTGGTGCACGCAGGCACTGTGGTGCACACAAGCATTGTGGTGCAAATCGCCACCTACATGCTGGCGCTACCCGTGCTCCGTAATTCCTGGGCATTCCCAAACGCCGCCAGCGCGAAACGTCACGTCATCGATTCCCTCCATCCCCCCCCCTAGGATGATTGTCGTCATCGGCCCAGAATGAAAAAAAGGCTGCAGCCGCGTCCGCTCGCACGACGACTTTGAGCGACGAGCGACAAGCCACGAGCGACGACGACGACGACGACGACGACGACGACGACGACGAAGACGACGACTGCGGACCAGACTCCTATGCGGATTTCTACGCGGACACTAACGCGGATCCCAATGCGCACAGCGGCAGTGCTCGGAGCGCACTGGGGGCAGTGCCCGGAGCGCACCGGAGGGGGGAGCGTTACGTTATAAGGGGGGGGCCAGGGGCCATGACGCCAGTCATGCCCCAAGCAGTAAAGAAACGGGCTCCATCGAGCTGCATCGCCGACACTTCACGATCCTCCAACCCTATCTGTTCGGACCCCACCTGAGCGGCCAACAATAAAGGGTCTTACAAGAGACGGCATAGCGAACTTACGCGGCGGCCTACGCGGGCCGCCAGCGCGCCACGGCCCATTGGAAGGAAACGAGTGCGCTTACGCGCGAACTTACAAGGGCAGCTTGCGCACCAATATCGATGGAGACGGTCCCGTTTTCTTACGTCGTTCACCATGGATCGTCCCTGTGTCCTCGCCTCCGCGCGCTCTGCTGCGGCGACGAATTTTCTGCATCTCCCGCTTATGTGCAGCTGTCCCAGATACCCGAAGACAGAGTTTCTTCGCCACGTCGACCCCCGGAGGTCTGGGGCCCTTCCCCGGGGCCGGATTCCCGTCGCGCGTCGTTGCTTGACGGCACAGAAGCCCAGTAAGGGCCCCCGCAGACCGACAAAAAGGAGGAGGAGGAGGGGGAGGATGAGGATGAGGAGGAGGAGGAGGAGGAGAGCGAGGAAGCCGAGGAGGAGCTAAAAACCTCCCGTCGTGATTGCTTCACGCCGCGAGCGGGCCTCGGCACCCCCCCCCTGGTGGCCAAGGGGCCTCCCGCAGAAACCGCGCGGGCGAGGCCGCGGGCTCCAGCAGCCAGGCCAGCTGCCCCTCGCCGGCCGCGCCCTCCGCGCCCCGCTCCTGCGCCGGGGGCGGCCGGGGTCTGCCGCGGGGGAAGTCTTCGCCTTGCACGCGCGCGCCCGCGACGGCGGGCCAGGCGCGGCCAGCCGAGGTTTTTGCGCGTTCCCTTTTCGGTCTGGGTCGGGGGCTGCGGCTCGCAGGCCGCAGGGAAAGACGCTGGAGGGCGTGGAGATGCGCCCGCCATTGGCGGGGGGGGGCAACACCGACCGGCACAACCACTGGCATTTTAGAGGCCTCGCAGCTGGAGGTCGGGTGCAGTCGACCCGTATAATGATGACGCACGATCCGGATGCGAGGGCCTCGGACAACCATGTGGACACTTTGCGAACGGGGCGCGGCCAGCGAAAGCGGCCAAGGATGGGCCGAAGGGGGAAGATGCAAGGGTCACCTCGAAACGTCGCTCATCTTTACCATGCGGGGTGGCTGTAGAAGGCGTCGAGAAAACCGCGCCGCATCGCCGGTGCATCGCCGAAGCATCGCCCATGGATCTGCGATGCGTCGGCGACGTCGCCGATGGATCGGCGACGCCAGCGTGGAGAAAATCTGGCTCCGCATCGGGCCGCATCGCCAATGCATGGGCGATGCGGAGCGATCCTCCGACCCCACGCTCTCGGACCCCACTTGGGAAGCCTAGGCGCGGGGAGCGCGGGGATCCGCCCGCCCGTGGCGGGGGCAACGAAGGTCGGCACAAACCCCCACCACCGCCTGGGATCCAAGGAGACTCCTCCAGGTGGCGCGGTCCCCCCCGCACTGCGGCGCCCCGTTCGAAACAACTCCAAGCCTCCGTCGATGATCCTCGGGACGCGTGCCAGCGCCGTCGGGTGCTTGACCACCGAAGCCCATCGATACGACGCAGGCGCCGCATAGATGCTGCGCTCTACAATCAAGACGCTGGAATAAGGAACACATTGGCTTCGGAAGGGGCTCGATGTTCCTTAGGTTCCCCCCGCGCTGTTCCTCTTGCCCTCCTGGGGCACGGAGGCGCTTACAGGGCCAAAAAGGGGCTTCGTTCCTCATTTTAGCGTTCCTTCTTTCAGCAGCCCGACTGTATCGGTGGAGCTGAATCGATCCGTGGAGCTGAGGGCCGCACACGCACTCACTTTTACGTCGCAGCGCCGCAGAGGCGGTCCGGCCCGCACGCGCGTCCAGGCAACTCGGGCTACGGTGATGCGAGTTGGACCGCACGCAAGAGGAAAACAGCCGAGGGGCGGCCGCGGAGACGGTAGGCGGGAGAGGAGGGCGCGCTCACGCGGCGAGGTCGCGAGGGGACGCGCGGGGCGGCCAAGCCATAGGACAGCCCCTGGCAGCGAGCACGCACGCACGCTCACGCACATGGGGCCAGCAGACGTCCTGAAGCCGCTTCTCCGGCCACGGCTAGCCTCGTCCACGAAGAGGTCCCCAATATTTTGATTTAAGGAGTCTGGTGCGAATTTGGGGCGCACGTGGGAACGCGGCGCCCTAATCCCATATTGGTTCACGTTCGGCGTCGCCGTCTGCCTTCTGCTGCGCAGCGTACGTGGAAGCATAGTTACGCGCTGGAATGCCCCAGGGGAGGCCCAGTCGAAAAGATACGACGTTTGGGCTCTGACTGCGATGCCCACTGAGGACGGGAAAAAGACAGACGAGGAGGGTGGATTCTGGAGGGAGCAAGGAGGGGGAGGAGGGGGGGGAAGTGTGTGGACCGACGGCAATTCAAGCAGAACCCGTACTACGATCAAAGACAATCGCAGTACAAAGTCAGACACTGAACACACCGCCCGCATTGCAAGTTGCGTTTGCAGAATATCGCTCGCGCTACTGATTGGGGGCGATCCAGCAAGTCCCCGGACCTTCCCATGGGGCCGTCGGTTTCAAGCCCCGACGTCTCGCGCGCTCGAGTGGACACTCCATCTTCGACATCTGTGCGACTTGCGCCCCCCCTCCTGCAACCATCCACCTCCACCCTCTCAGAGGCGTCCGTCCCTCCTCCGGAGGCCATGTACTATCCCTTCTTCCTCTTCTAAGACGAAGACAGGACGAGGATCAACTCTTGTTCGAACGAGGATGAATTCGCAGGAAAATGCATGATAGAGAATCTCCCAGCTCAAGCAGCTTTGGAGGATGGGCTCCCGGGGGCCGCGGCCTTCTCGCCGCGGTTCTGGAACGCTCTGAGAGCGTTCGGGAACGCTCTGGAATGGGTTTATCTTCATCCTAGCCCCGTCCTATCTTCCCTCTACATTCATCGTTCCCCTCCCTCTTCCTGCGACACTGCCCAAGCTGCCGCTCTGGGTCAACTTTTCGGGTCGACCCCCTCAGCCCCCTGGCAATCGCTCGGACGTCCATTCCCTGTGTTTTTTTCGGCTTCGTGCGTGGCTTGTTCGCCAAATGATCAAGGATGCTCCTCGATGGTCCTCGCCGAGGGAAACATGCACACGTCCGAGCGATGCCAAGGCCACCGCCCGTCTCGTGCAGTGACTGATGGCGCTGCGCCAGGTCAGCGTCGCGCACCGCACCTCCGCTCCAGGTGGTGTGGGGGGCGCCTCGGAGGTCTCTCCGAGCTGCGGCGCGAGCTCAACGTGACGAAGCGGGAGACTGCAGAGCTTCGCATGCTGCTCGCGTCCGCTGGGCACTTGAACTTCTGGGCAGCTGTGTCACGGTCTCCGTGGCTACTGCTGCTGCTGGAGTTGCTGGTGCTGCTGGAGTATCTGGCTGCCCTCGTGCAGCTCGCGAGAGCCGAGGCCCAAGTGGTGGGCCCCACTTTCAGGGCGGTGAGGGCAAGGGCAAGGCCATCGGGAACGGCAAGGGCAAGGCCAAGGTGGTCTGTGGTGCGGCCTCTGGCAATATCCCCGCTGGTTCTCTTGTTGCTGATGCTGCACCAGCTCGTCGTAGCTCGGGAACTGCTCATGCCTCTTCCGCGCCTCGAGAAGATCCTCGAGGAGGGGAGAGGATACGGAGAAGGAGATGGCGACAAGAGCCAAGATGGAGGCCAGCCTCAGGAGCACTTTCAACGCACACAGCTGGAAGAGGGAGTCTTGACGCCGTCAGCACTCGATGGTCGATCTGCTCGACGATTGGGAAAAAAACTGCTGAGGTGGTAGCCGGCGCTCGCGCACCGTTTTGAAAGCACCGTCGCCCTCGGACACGTCGCTGCGCCGCCCCCGCTTGCCGGGCAAGCCACGGCAACAAAAAAGGCGTCCTTTCTTGAGCAGGGACCGACCGTCCCGGCATTCCTATAGTCCTACCACGAAATGTTCTTAGAACCCCAAAATGTTCTAAGAATAACAACAATGTTCTTGGAACATAAGCCCGATGTGTCAAAACGAGCCAGACTTCGCCAGACACGTTCTAAGAACATCTCGTGGAAACCACGACAGGTTCTTAGAACATTGCTTGTTGGGGCTATAGGCGAGCCAGGACGCGTCGCCACTGCTTGACGCTCTCCTCCCCTCCTCCGCCGAGCCGTCCGGGCTGGGCGCGGGCCGCGGGCGTGCGAGTTGAGGAGCCGCGGGGATGGCGTTTTTCCTCCTGGGAGGTTGGGCTTTCATTGTGGATGCCACGACAATGGACACTCAAACAATCCTAGAATTGAATTCCAGCTGTGTTTAAAATGTGTACAACATGTTCCAAACATGTTTCAAGCATGCGTTTAACATAGTTAAAGCATAGTTGAAACAACTTTCATATTTCATACATCTGGAAATTATTTGGCAGCATGCTTCCTCTCCATTAATCGACTTCCACAAGGCTTTCAGGCCTGTTGGCTGCTGTGCGGTGCAGGGTCTGCCTTCGAACCATCGTAGCTGGAGGGTTCAGCCTTCGAACCATCGAAGCGACACGTCTTATTTCCCTACGGCCCTCCCCTCTTCCCCTCCTCCAGCCAACCTCCCTCCTCTTCCAACTAACCCGATTGGATAACGATGGTTGTGCAGCACATGCCTTATCCCACCGGCAAGACTGGCACTACGGAGCCCAAGTTTCGGTAATACGTCGCTGTCTCGGGGGCGGGGTCTACGTGTTTCACTGACCTGGACTAGAGGCGATTATGAGAGCGAATCGCCACATGCCGATCCCCTCACCTCCCACGGAAGGTGGAAACAAGAGGAGGCGTGTTGATGCGACACGGGTTATTGCAAGGACGCGTCCTCCTGGGGTGCGGAGGAGGATGAGGGAGGAGGGGGGCGGATGAAGAAGGAGGCAGGAGGGGGGTTGAGGAGGCGACAGGAGGCGAACACGAAGGTGGAGGCCCAGGTCCCTCCATCGGCTACATGCAACGAGTGCACCTGGACAACGAGTGACCTGTGCTGCGCGGCTTCGGGTGGCCGCGAAGGGCAACAAATTCACGCGCGCGGGCCAGTGCTGGAGCCACCCCTGTGGGCCCGCACCAAGGCTCACCACAGCAAAAGGACACTCTTAGTTACGCGTGGCCGACTCTTGGGCGTCGCGAAAATGGGAGGGGGGGGCGCTACATGGGGGGCAGCGAGGGATGCAGAAAAGAGGCCATGGAGGGCCCCCAAAGAAGCTCCTCAGGGCCCAAAGCAGGAGCCTTCCGGGCCCGAAAAATGCACCCTTCTCCCCCCCCAGTGATCCCCCCCCTCCCCAGGCAGCGAGGAGGAGGAGGAGGAGGAGGAGGAGGAGGAGGAGAAGGAGGGAGGGGAGGGGGAGGGGGAGGAGGAGGAGGAGGAGGAGGAGGAGGAGGAGGAGGAGGAGGAGGAGGAGAGGAGGAGGAGGAGGAGGAGGAGGAGGAGGAGGAGAGGAGGAAGAGGAGAGGAGGAGGAGGAGGAGGAGGAGGAGGAGGAGAGGAGGAGGAAGAGGAGGAGAGGAGGAAGAGGAAGAGCAGGCGGAGGAGGACCAAAGCTCCACCGTTTCGGAAGCCCCGGCTCCTGGCCGCCCGGCGCCGGGCCGCAGCGCGGGCGCTTCTCGGGCCGCCCGGCGGGGCTGCTCGGGAGGCACATCGGAGGAGGGGGGCTCGGGGGGGGGGGGAGGGGGGCCGGCAGACGGGGGGCAGCCGACCAATGGAACCGCAGCCCCTGAGCCGAGGAATGCTGCGGGGCAGCAGAGGAGCCCGGGAGCGCGGGTCCGAGTGTCAAGAAAGGCCGAGTCCAGGCGGGACAGATCCCAGACGGATGCTGAGCACTCCGTGCGGACCTCGCATCCTATCAGGAGAGGCCGAGTCCAGACGGAGTGGGCCCAGACGTAGACAGGACTGACTCCGCAAGGCCTTGGCATCCTCCGAGTGATGCGTCTCCTGGAGGGCTACGACATGGCTCCCCCAGACATCCTGCGGCTCCCCCTCCTCAGGTCCTCCTCCTCTTCCGCGGGCCGACGGGGGAGAGGGGGAGGATAGACGTGGAGAGGGGGGGCAGCAACGGGAGGGGGAAGCAAGGAAGAAGGGGGCGGTAGAGGGGAGGGGGAAGCGAGAGAGAGAGAGAGAGGGAGAGAGAGATGGGGGAGAGATGGGGGAGAGGGAGAGAAGGGGAGGGGGGCGAGAGGAAGACAGGACGAGACGGGGGGGCTGCTGACGACGATGGCGGATGACGACGGGGAAAGCAGCTCGAGCACAGCCGCCGTCCAGTCCCCGCGCCTGCGCGGTCATGAAGAGCATCGGCAGGGACCACATGATCCAGAATCCGCGCAGCTCGCAGATGGTGGTGCCGATCGAGTAGTAGGTCACCTGGGCTGCGCCGAGCGTGGTGCTCAGGGGCTCCCCCTTATCAGGCTTGCTGCGTTCGCATGTCTCGTGTGTCTCCTGCCGCCACACGTGCGTATGGCTTCCATGGCGGCGCCCATGGAGACCCCACCCCCTTTACATGTTACATCCAGGCAGGATCCCCTCTTCCTCCTCTTCCTCCTCCTCCCCGTCTTACAGTCGGGCGCTTCTGTTTTCTGCTTCACAATCGTGTGGCGCTTTGTTTTCCGTGCCTCTTTCAATAATTTCCGAATGGCTGCCAATTGCGCGCTCTTCTGCCCGCGCGTCCTTCCGGATGCTTGGCTCTGTGGTGGTGCTTCCCTTCGCCCTCCTGCATCAGCCCTCGTCCCGCCTCGTCCCGCCTCCTCGTGCTTCCCTCACTCTCCAGCTTGCCGTCGCACGGACGTCCATTTCCCGTGCATTGTTCGGTTTCGCGCGTGGTGTTGTTGCTCGCTGGTCCAGGATGGTCCTCGATGGTCCTCGCCGAGAAAGCACACGTCCGAGCGATGCCAGGCCAGCCTCCTCCTGCCTTGTCCCTCCCTCCTGCCTGTGCATGCCTCCTCCCCGACCCTCCGTCCTCCTCCCCCTCTCCCGACTCTCTGCTCATCCTTCCTCCCTCTCTCTCCTCCCTCCTTTGACTGTCACAGCCCCCATCCTGCTGCCCGAAATGCTTGACGCCATGGCGCGCCTGGAGACCTTGCCAAATCCAGCCCGGATGAATCTGGCGATTGGAAACAAGCGCGAGCCAGACGAACTCCTACGCAACATGCCCGGCTATGAAGACTGTACTCGGTCCTTGTGCAGATCGGCCTACATTGCTGATCATACTGTAGACTCGAGGGACCCCTGGACGTCGAGTGGCGTATGACATCGACACAACACATGCTTGGCCTTCCGCCGCATGATAACCACCGCAATACGGCATACATGTGAACTGTCGGAGCTCGACGCTGATTTCTTGGATCTACGCTGAGCCCCCCGCCCTGTCGCGCGGAGCGCGCCAGGGGCGGCGCCAGAGGCGCCGCCAGGGGAGTCCAACGCAAATCCTAGAAATCCTCGCGGATCGCCGAACGTTTATACATGTCTGCCGTGCTTGCTTCTTTGAGCGGTGCCGTACCAAGCCCCCCGACATCGCGTTTGTTTCGCAACGTCGACCCCCCGATGTCTGGACCCTTCCCCGGGACCCGTTTTAGGTGGCCACATTTGAACCCTACCCCAACCCCGAACGATTTCAAGGGGGGGGTGGAAGGTTCACTCCGCTCGGGAGCTCCTGAAAGAAGTGACCCCCCCTTCGAATTCGGGGGGGGTGGGGGTCAGGGCTGACATGTGGCCACCCAGGTTCTTCATACCGAGCCCTTGTTTTTGACGGTACCCGGGCCCGGGAAGGGCCCCGTGAACGCTCTGTGAGGGGGCCCAGAAGCCCGATGGGCGCATGTCCTGGGACGCTCCAGGCGGCTCTCGGGGCGCCCCGCGGGACGCTTCCAGAAGCCTCGGGAGCTTGGCCGGGATTCCGTACAGGGCAGTTTTTTTCATACATGGGATGTTCAAACATATGGGATGTTTAATACATGATGAGTTCATGAATAAATGTATGCATGAACTTATCGTTGTTTGTAAGACTGAATCCCTGCATTTTGTCATACATGATCCGCACGCGGAGCATGTAGTAAAAACGGCACTGTACGGATGAGACCACGCCTCGGGCAATAGGGAGGTTGGGTGGGCCACCACAGCACGGGCAGTGGTGGCCCCGGGGGGCTGTGACACGGGCGCGCGCCGAGGAAGAGGACATTCTCCTCGCTGGGTAGTGACATCAGAGCCCTACCCCCGCCGACCATCGATTTCCCTGGATCGATGGAGGGCGGGGAGGACAGGGTTCGGGCTTCTCCGTGGGTTCGACGAATTCCGAACACTAACCCCGCCGCCCATCGAGTTGCCTGAATCGTTGGTCGGCGAGTGTAGGGTTTGATTTTCGCCGCCGAACGGAGCTGAAAGCAGCCCGACCGCAGGCCGTGGCTTCCGCGTCCACAGCATGATAGCGAGAATGAAAGCGGGTGCAGGCAGCAACGGCCGACACGGCAGGTAGGAGGCCGTGTCGAGGCGGGCAGTATGGCAGCATTAGTTTTCTCCTCCTCCTCACTCCTCCTCCTCCTCCTCCTCCCTCCTCCTCCTCCTCCTCCTCCTGACTCAGGGCCCCGTAGACCCGGACACGCTAGACCTGGACACCCAACATCCCTCGAAACCAGTTTTTCCATACGGCGGCACGAACAACATACTGTACTGCAGCATTTCCATAATAAACCCGGACACAGACCTCAAAAGCCTGCAAGAACCCCCTAACCCTGGACACAATCCCGAATCCTGCAGTGCAGCAAACAAAGCATGCACGGGTGCTGAAAAACGTAACTTTGCAGGAAAGGATGTCGTTTCCTTGGTTTTCCGTGTCCTGGTTTATCTGTGTCCTGGTCTCTGGGGGCCTGACTGACTCTCCCTCACCCGCCTCCGTCCCTCCCCATCCTGTACCCTGTCCCTTCCCATTGCAGAATGTTTGACTCACGGTGATAAGCGGCGTTGTGGGGGGGAGGGCCCCCCCCACCCTACTCGGGGGCGGCCAAGAGGGGGGCGTCAAAGAGGGGGGGGGCGCAAATCATGGCCAGCGGCATGCATGTGCGCGGCCCAGGGGGGGTGGCCAGGGACGTAATTAAACAAGAAGAGGCGCCATAAATCAGGGGAACTATCATGGCACCCGCCATGACATCCACCCCCCCCTAGTCATCACCCCCCTCTTTGCCGCCCCTGACCTATGATGACGGACGCACTTGCGGCAGTGCCAGGGACGCACTGGGGGGGGGAGCGTTATGCTATCCGGGGAGCATCACGAGCGTTATGGCCCAGAGGGTGAACAAAAAAAGCGTTCTCCCCTCTGATCTGGCGTTGCGAGTAAACTTCGACATCGCGAAAAATCATGACTGGAGCCCCGAACCATCTTTCTGCTCCACTTTTCGAGCCAGATCGATATGTGAGGTTCCTGGAGCCCGAAACTGGATAAAAGAACGGTTGATCTGGCAATCATCTTCTGCGACATCCATCGGAGCCTCCCATACCGCTTTGTTGGCTCCTGCGAATCGACGCACATCGAAGCTGAATCGGCGCAGATCTGTGCTGAATCGGCGTATTCTCATCGACTACTAAAAGCGAATCGACGCTATTGGCACTCTAACGGGTCCGGATCTGCTGGGCCGCGAGACACAGGCCGTGAGACATGGGGTGGCCTCCAGGGCCCGAAAGGTGCACCGTTCTCCCCCACCAATTATCGCCGCCCCCGTGAAGCGACGCCCCCCCACTAAGCGCGAATCGACGCTCGTGGCACTCGAAAGAGGTCCGGAGCTCACTACCTGCCAGACCACCCCAAGCTAACCCGAAGACCCAAATGTCGGGTTCAGGGGGGTACGGGTCCCACACGTGTTTTTGAAATCTGGGGAGATGTCATGGCTCAGACCATGCTATCACCCTCCCCACCAACCCTCACCCCCCTCCTGGCCATCGCTTGGACGTCCATTTCCTGTGTTTTCTTTTGTTTTTTCGTCAAATGGTGCGTGTTTTTTTCGCCAAATGATCAAGGATGCTCCTCGATGGTCCTCGCCGAAGGAAAATCGCACACGTCCGAGCGATGCCAAGTCTCTGGGACGCCCACGACCCGCGCCCGGCCTGTGGGTGGCCCCGTCTGCCTGCTGGTCCCCCCTGCTGCTGGCCCTGCGGTGCTTGGCCAGGGGGTTATCCCGCGCGCTGCCACCGCATACAGGAAGTGGCAGGATCCGTAGAGCATGCAGACGCGGGCATAGATGTCGTAGTTGTACCAGTCCTGCATGGGCGGGTCGCAAGTGGACCGATCAAGAGACATACGACAGGGCCCACGCCTTTGCGTCAACCGTTCCCCACGCTCCCCTGCTGAGAGTGGCCAGGAACGCTGGCAGCATTGACCCTCCATTCCACAGAACGGCGTCAGCAAACAAAACCCGCAACCACAGCCACATACTAATACTATCGCAGAGGCCGATGCCTTGGAGACTATCCCCAACACGGAGTGGGGCGCGAAATGCCCTGGCCGTCCACCTCGAGGCCACGGTGGAATGCAAACCCATGGCGCGCCGCCGTCGGCGTGGCCGTTGAGCTTTACGGCATCGCATGAATTGTCGCAACCAGGCGAACCATCGTCACTGCGACCATCAGCCATCAGCGTTACCAGAACCTGGTGGCGGGGACAAGTGGCGACGCTCGCGACGAAGAACAGGAAAAATGAGGATGATCAGGAGGATGGAGATAGACGGGTGGGGGGAAGGATGGAGGCGGCGACAAATGTCGCCCCTTCCTGATTGCAAACAAATGACGAACAAAGTTGAACAGAATTTGACGCCCAAGTTGGCTGTGTGAGGAAGGACCGAAATTGATTACCAAGAGTAGCTCGCGGGCGCCCGACACCGCCTGCGAACGTCCCAGAAAACTAGAACACCGCAATGGTTCTCGTGCGCACGACATTGGGCCGACCTTGGTGTGGCACTTCGCGCGCGCGACTTCGCAGCGCAGTTCGTATGCAGTGCCTTCAGGTCCCCAGGAGAACCCAAAATCGACTCGATGAGTCGAATCGGCGATCGAAATGAATCGGATCGGCGGAGAACGGCAGCCAAATTGAGAAAAAACGAATCGGCGTCGAATCGGCGGGAATCGAAGGTCACTAATGCCTCCGATGAACCCAGATTCCGAATTGGAATCCGAAGCCGAATGGGATCGGAATCGGAAGCCATCGAACTCAAACCAAGAACGAATCGGAAGAGTCGAAGTGAGCTCCGGTTCCCCGAAGGCCCTCTGCGCAGAAACTAGACACATGCTATGAACTAGAGCTGAACCTGAACGGTGATTTTCGTTTTCGCTTCGGTTTCGCTGTCCCTCGCTTTGTTGTCTCGAGTCCGCCCGTGCCGCAAAAAGCGAAGCCGAAACGAAAAAACGGCCCACGAGATCGCCAGGAGCAC
Organism: Prorocentrum cordatum; assembly: GCA_963575745.1. NCBI lineage: Eukaryota > Dinophyceae > Prorocentrales > Prorocentraceae > Prorocentrum > Prorocentrum cordatum. The sequence goes on along the minus strand of CAUYUJ010000213.1, from coordinate 79,552 downwards.
CGTGTAGGTCCAGCCCTGCCGTGGGCAAAGAGGGGCCCGCAATGCCGAGGCCCTGGCGCGGTCCGAGGCTGCCCCCGCGTGCTGGCGCACGCTGCCACGCGAGGGCCCCCCAGAGACAGGCCCCCCGGGAGGCCCCCAAAAGGCGGGGGCGCCGCGACCCGTCTCCGGTGGGCGGCGAGCCGGCTGGCCTTATGTCGGGCGTGTCCCCCTACACCCTACAGGGAGATCTTCGACGAAAAATTAAAAATACCCCAAACATGCCCCAAAAAAGTCAAAAAGTAATAAAAAATAATCCCCCGACTATTTTTGGACACTTTTTAAAAACTATTTTTGAATATTTTGTATTTTTCATCGACAATCCCCCTGTAGGGGGACAGGCCCGCCTTAAGGCTGGCCTGGGGCGGAGTGAGGGAGGGACAAGGAAAGGCGACACCAGCACCAACAGGGCGAGGAGATGCGAGGACAAAGGGAGGTCTCCCTGCTGGTGTGGTCCCCCCTCTCGCTCGAGACATCCCCAGCCTCCAGCTCGGGCCTACTTTTACGTTGTTCCCATCGTACTCAGGAGCCACATCCCAGAAAGATTTGCGAGCACCCGGAAAATTGTCGAAAGAGGGTCGAAACATGACGACCCACGCGAAGGCGCCCAAACGGCGCCGCCGCCCCACTTCGGCACAGCCCTCACACGTTCCGTGGCCCCACTGGGAGCTCTACCGACGGCCCTCGTGAGGGCGCTCGCATGACGCCACCGACCAACTACGGCACACCCCTGACACGTTTCGTGGCCCCACTGGGAATTCCACCTGCGGCCCCAGTGACGGCGCCTGTTGGCACCGCCGTCCCCACTTCGGCACATCCCTCACACGCTTCATAGCGGAGCGGAGCGGAGCGCGCTGAGTCCGCCGGCCGGCCGGCGGGCCCCTTAGGAGCAGCGTGGGTGGGCCTTGAGAAGTCGTCTTCCCAACTGCCCCAAAGTATCTAATCACATGCATAGTCCAGCCAATGTTGAGTGATGCCCCCAATTCGACTTTGTACAAATTGTGATGTGTCGTCGCACCACCGCTGGCGTGGTCTTCCATGCCTGCGCTGTGCTATCCGAGTGTCGTGGACTTCTGGCTCCCACGCTTCATAGCGCCTTCAATAAAGACGCTTCAGCTGCAGACCCAATGAAGGCGCCACTATGGCCCCGACGCCCCAACCCCGGCACGACCCTCACACGTTCCATGGCCCTCCAGGGGGGAGGGTCGTTGACCCACCGACATTGTGCGGGCGCCTGTGTGGCCCCGACGCCCCCCATGTCGACACACACTCCTGACACGGCTCGTGAGCTCATGCGAAGCTCAACCCACGGCCCCGCTCGCACATTCCGGCGCACCCCTCACATGGTGCGTGGCCTCTCGGGGACCTCCGCCCACGGCCCCCGTTCAGCTGGGGAAGGGAGGAGAAGGAGGAGGAGGAGGAGGAGGAGGAGGAGGAGGAGCAGGAGAGAGGAGGAGGAAGAGGAGGAGGAGGAGGCGGAGGAGGAGGACGAGAGAGGAGGAGAGAGGAGGAGAGAGGAGGAGGAGGAGGAGGAGGAGGAGGAGGAGGAGGAGGAGGAGGAGGAGGAGGAGGAGGAGGAGGAGGGGAAGCCGTCGTTCAGCTGTGCCTGTGTCTCTTTGTCCTCCTGAAGTGCCCCTCTCTCCCTCGGGCCCCGTCTGCCCCACGGCGAGGGGGAGGGGAGGGCGGTGCCGCTCCTCCCACGGCGAGAGACCTCAGAGCCCCCTCCTGGAGGAGGAGGAGGAGGAGGACGAGGACGAGGAGGAGGAGGAGGAGGAGAAGGAGGAGGAGAAGAAGGAGGCGGAGGAGGAGGAGAAGGTCCCTCGTGTGCCGCTTGCTCCATGGCGAGGTGGAGGAGGGGGAGGAGGAGGAGGAGGAGGAGGAGGAGGAGGAGGAGGAGGAGGAGGAGGAGGCGGCGGAGGAGGCGGAGAAGGTCCCTCGTGTGCCGCTTGCTCCATAGCGAGGTGGCGAGGTGGACGGGGCCGGTCCTCCTGCTTCTCCTGGAGCACCCGGAAGTGCTCGGGCTGATCTTGACTGTCGTGGTCGCCCTCGGCGCCGCGCAAGGGGGGGCTCGCGGACGGCGCGGGCGGCCCACGAGGACGATGCGTCGGCGCCGAGCCGACGACGAGGAGGGATTCGGAAGCGTGCCGTTCGGTCCTGGCCTCGTGGTGGCCCTCGCCACCACGGCTGGAAGACGGTCCTGGCGGCGGCGACGAAGGTCCGCGATTGCTCCTCCATCGTCCGCTTTGCCCACGCTGCACCCCCTGCAAAACGGAGCTAGGACGTCCCATGGCGTCCCACCTCAAACGGTTCCTGGAGCAACTGCGACGAAATCATGAACGAGACTCGATTGACATTCACTACGAGTGCGGCGCTGCGCCAGTCTTGTCGGACCCATGGGCGCTCGTAGGACACATGAACAAAACCATGATGCCACATTATGAACGATGTTTAGCTTCCATAATTTTGAAAACACACAGCATTCAGGGTTCAGGTGTTGAAGTCAGCTACCAGCGAGTTTGTGTTATTTCGTCATTTCCTCACACCAAGTGTCCGACGTTCGTCAGAGGTTCGTCTCGTAATAAAATCGGAATCGTCATCATCAACATCAACATCATCATCATTATTATCATCGTCATCATCACTGTCACCGTCATCACTAGCATCACCGCCACCACCATCACCACCATTACCATTACATGAACCATTACCATTACACTTCCCATCATCATCATCATCATCATCATCATCATCATCATCATCATCATCATCATCATAAGCAGCAGCAGCATCAGCATCAGCATCAGCATCAGCACCATCACAATCATCAGCACCATCATCATCACAGCATCATCAGCATCGTCATCATCATCAGCAGGGCCATCATCGCCATCGCCATCGCCATCACCATACTGACCAGCATTATCATGTCTATTATAATCCAGACAACCACAACCAGCCGCTCCAAACAAGATCGATCAAGATTGGCCAGCATCAGACATAGGGTAGTGGTCGTTCACCTGGGCACCCTTTGTAGTATGAGGAGAAGCTTGTAGGGACTTTGGGGACGGGAGGGTGCGTCGCGGTATCACTGATGCAGCTCGGTGTTACTCTGGTCACGACTCCTCCTCCTCCTCCTCCTCCTTCTCGATCCTCCCCATGTTTCTCCGCGCGCTGGGACGCGATGGTGCCGATAGGGCCTCTGCAAAATCGGAAAACGAAATGTGGAGAATCAGGAGGCGATACAAGAAGAGAGAGGAGCTGGGGTGGCGGAGAAGCGCCGCATCACCGACTGCTCCCTCCATCTCCATCCTCGTCTGCACCATCCATCCTCCTTCTCATCGTGTCCCCTTTTTGATCCTGGTACTCCATCGATCTCCCGAAGGCCGCATCACCCCGCCAACTCAAAACTCTTGGAACTTTGGGACTTCAGAAATAATACGAAATAAAACTCCGCCACCCGTCCTGCTCCTCATTCTTCCTTCTCCCTCCTCTCCCTGCTCATCACTCCTCTTGCCTGGCGAACAATCGACTCGAGAGCCCCTCAAGATGTGTATTCAGACATTCGCGAGCGCGAGGTACTCTCGTACCGTTCCCCCGCCTCCTCCTCACCATCCCCTTCCCTCTCATACTTCCTCCTCCTGGGCCTCCAAGGCAATGGCCTGACTAACATAGAATGCGTGCTGGCCAGATCATCGAGGCGAATGCTGCCGCCTAAAAAAGTTGAAGCCCATCAGAAAGCCCGAAACATCGAACCTCGACAGTCTGGGAACCATTCCCCTCATCCTCCAACTTCATGCCCCCATCAGGAAGGGTTCGCAAAGGATCACCAACACGTCCATGTCCAAGTCGATGCCATCTCCGTCACCCTTGTCGATGACCTGCCGTCCCCGTCTGACAGAACAGCGATCTGGAGGGGAGGGGAGGAGGGGACGTGGAACAAACTAGGTGCGATCGCGTTCCCCACACATCCCGTCACACTGTGCTGACGCAGACGCGTGTCATACCGGCCCTGGAGTCCCAAAAAGACCCCAACGTTTCATGCGCAGTTGGAAAAGCGGAGCTGCGTAAAGAGGATGCACAGGAGGTCGAGAACGGACGAGGACAAGGACGTACAGCAACAGCACGAACTGGACTGGAAGGAGCGTGAGGAGCAGGAGTACGTGGGGAAGGCACAGGAGGGGAACGGAGGGGGGCGACACGGAGGTGGAAGGACACGGATCCAGAAAAGCGGCCCGCAGTGGAGAGAGAGAAACGCCATCCTTTAACGACGGGAACAAAACAAAAGCCCTGACCCGAGATCCGAAAACTGGGCCCACAGTGCGGCGAGAGCAAAATGCGTGTAAGGACCGAACTCGTCTGGAGTGGAAAAGGCGCACACGAACAAACGAAACACACATCGGGCCCGCCACATGCAGAAAAACACGGTACGCACAGGTGGGCCCGCGGCTTTCAGGCCGTCTTCGGGGGAGAGGGAACACAGCGATATACTCACATGGTGCTACTGCCGCGGGAGAGAACGAGCGAGACGGGGAACATGAGAAGGCGGAGGGACAGGAGGATGAAGGTGGGAGGACGGGGGGAGGCGGACGAAGGCGGGAGGACGACAGCGTAGAGAAAGAATCGCATGGAATGTGCATGGGGGGAAGGAGCCGGAAAAACGAATCGGAAGGAGGGCTACCTTCCTTCCAGGGGACGCCAAACACTGCCCCCAGAGACCCCTTGCGAGGCACAGCTGCAATCCAGAGATCCGAAACGGCACCCAGGAAACCACAAGACAGCCCCACGTCCAACCCCTACTAGCCAACTCTCACTGCTTGCAACATTTTATGGCTCGCTTCCCCGAGGGCAGATAAACCGTCCGCGGACGCTTGGAGCGGATGCTCGTGTGCTTTGTCCTGGCCCTGCGGGCTTTCAGCCTAGTCATCCTAATCCTACCCCCGCCTCCTAGTTTTCGGCCTCTTCCTTCCCCCCTCACACGGTACATCCTTCCCCTCCGACTCCCATTCCGCCTCGCAGCCTCCTCCTCCTCCTCCTCCTCCTCCTCCTCCTCCTGCTCCTCCTTCGCCTCCTGCTCCGCCTCCATAGCATCATCCTTTTAGTTCCCCTCCCTCCATCTCCTCAGCCGCAGCTCCCCCTTTCTTCGTGCTCGGCAACGATTGGGTACTCGCCGGCACTGGCCAGCAAACCGGCTCAGCGCAAGCATAACCGTCTATGTAAACTCCGACCATCTGACACTGCCGGACAGCTCAACAGGGCGTAACAGTCCGCGACGACGACATGTCAGTTGGAGCAACCACTGGCCGCTAACGGATATCTTGTCTCTTCCCCCCTACTCTGCTGTCGCGCCCAGGTCCTGGGCCACCTGCGCCTCGCGCGCCAGCGCCCCTGCGACCGCCATGCCCGCGTCCGCGTCGCCGCCTGCGCGCACGGCGGCCGAGATTTCGTCGGAGGCACCCCCCGCCCAGGAGGTGCCGGCGGCGGCATCGCGCGCGGCTGCGTCGGCGCGCGGGCCGCTCCCGAACGGGTGGACACCGTCGTGGAGCATGCCCACCCCGCAGCGGGCGCACACGGCAGCACCCGCGCCCCGTCGGGAAGTGAGCCTCCCCTGGATCTAGAACTGAGCAGATGTCTGGATGGCGGGCAGCGGGGCCGCCGTTTCTGCTGCGACCCGCAAAAATGACGGCCGCGACGCCCTCTCGCGAACCGAAAACGGCCAACTCGCTAATCGACGTGTCAGGGTAGGAGGTCTATCAACCTCCGAGGATGGCGGCCGGCGGGGCCGCCGTCTCCGCTGCGAACGCCGCCGTCGCCTGGAGGCCGCGCCGCGGGGGGCGGGGGGCCTCCCGCTCTCATCAGGCCGAGCCCCTAGGGATCAGCGCTGGCCGGGCGGCTGCGTCCAGGTAGCGCGCGGCGACACGCGTCCGCTGGGCGGTTGCGGGCTCTCCCGTGCCCGCGCGTCGCCCGCGCCCCTGGGATGAGGCCGCGCTCGCGCTCAGCCCGCGCCGGGTGCGCGGGGGCACGGGGGGCGCCAAGCCACTGATGTGTCGGTGGTGGACTGCGGCGAACCAACTTGACTGCGCGGGCCCGCCACTGCCGCGATCCTGGACGCTGGCCGGGGGCCGCGCCGCGTAACCGACAGCCGCCAGCGGGATCGTCGTCGCCAGTCGCAGCGGGCATCCGGGCTCGCGGAGGAGCTGGGCGCGGGGGGCGGGCTGCTCTGGATCGGGAGGTCAGGTGACCCAGCGGTCCGGCGCCGCAAAAAGGCGGGCCCCCCAGTCCGGTCGCGCCAGGAACAGCGGCACCGCGAGGCACGCGCGCGGCTGCACCCGCACCGGGAGCGCGCGCAGGGGGATGCGCATGGGAAGGCCTGAGAGGAACTCCACGTCAGTAAACCGCCCCCTCCGCGCTGCGGTCGGCGCTCCACCTGCCGCATCAGGCCAGCCATCCAGACCCGTCGTCGAGCGCGCGCCCCCAGGCAATTGGGTGAAACCGGTGTGCGCGGCAACGGCTGCGCCCAGGGCGCGCGGCTTCCGGTCGTCGCTTCGGCGAAACGCAAAAACAAGCCCCCCGAAGATAAGCCTGCGCGAAGGACCTCGAATACAGACCCGATCGCGGGGGTTCAACTGTGAACCCCGACCATGCGGGCCCTTCAAGGTCGACCCTCGCGAGACCAGAGCACCCTGAAACGCGCGCCCGACATGGAAGACCTCGACGCGTCGACCGCGCGCGAACAAGAGCCTAGATTTAGGGGTGCGTCGGGCAGATCAACATGTCAAAGGCCGTTTGCTTTTCCTTGATCGCCGCCTGCGTCGGCCACGCGCGCATTCCAGCCGCGGGCGCCCGCGCGGCCGGCGCGCGTCGCCGCCGGGGCTTCCCGAACGAGGCAGCCGCGCGTCGCCGCCCGCCGGAGGGCGGCGCCAGCGCCCTTGGCTTCTCCCGGCGGGGCCGGCACCAGCGCGCCCCTCTTCAGCCCCCGCGAACCGATGGGCGAGGCGGCCAAAAGAGCGCGGCGCGAGGCGGCGACCATCCGTCGCGCCCGGGCCACCGCGGCAGAAACGAAGCGCTTCGAAGTCACTCGGGTGGCCGCCCCAACAAACATCTGCGACGGGAGGACACGAGCTTCTCCGCGAAGATCGGCGACGTCGCGGATGTCCGCGACCGCAGCGTCTGTTGGGGATGGGCAGAACCCCCTGTAAGGTCGTGGTTTCGCGAAAACGACCTCGGGCCCAAACCTGGCCGGTGCCAGTCTGGAAAATGACGGCCGCGGCGCCCTCTCGAGAACCGAAAACAAACAATTCACTAATCGACGTGTCAGGGCGGGGGTTCTGCCCACCCCCGAGCATGGGAAGGCTGCGTCAAACGCGCTGGCCAGGTCGGCGAAGCACTCCCCGATGAGCAGATCCAGTGCCCCTCTCGCAAGCCTCGTCTCCAATGCGACGCGCGCAAAGCATCTTCGCGACCCAGTTGCGCGCGCCCTGCGGCTTCCAACGTATCTGACTCAGCCCCCCGCGCCCGCAGCTCCGCAGCCACTCCGAGCTCTAATGTAATGGTGCTGAACGTCCAGTAGCAGCTACAGGCCGACCGCGGCCGGCCCGCCCTGTGCTTGTGACACGTTGGCTGCGCATTCCATTCCCGCGGAATCGCGCGGAAGAATCTGGGCGCGCTTTGCGCCGCGAGCAGAAGGCCAAGCTGCTCGGCGCGAGGAGCGCGACTGCGGCGCAGGGTAGGCACGCTGCTGCGCGGCCCGCGCGGATGTGATCCATGTCACCCGTGGATTGTTCGTTGGCGTACGCCACGCGATCGCTGCACCGCGCATCGCGCCATGGCCGCCGCTCGGCTCGGGAGTCCAGCCGGCGGGCGGAGGCGGCCCGGATCGATCTCCCCCTCGTCGAGACCCGGCCGCTGCACCTCCCTGTCAGCCCCGCGCTCCGCAATGTACTCTGCCGCATCTGCGATGGCCGCGTCGCCCTCGAGTAGGTTGGGCCCCGAGGATCTGGGAGCTGGCGCCCCCGCTCCCGCAGCAGCCTCGCCAGGTAGACCTCCGGGGCCCCAGCGTCGCGGCCCAGAAGCACCTTTGGCGTGGCCCGCAACGCGGGCGCGGAGTGCCGAGGCGGTCTCTCGGGCGAGCGCCTGGGGCAGGGCACTGGGGGTCGCGCTGCCCGCGCCCTGCGCGACGCCAGTGAACTACCCGTGGATCGCGGCGGGCGCCACGGCGGCGCGCCATGCCCACGAGGCTGCCGCGACTGCCATCTCAAGGGCGCCCCAGGCTCGCCAGCTGGCCTCGCGACGCGCGCAGCGCTCAAGCTCCGGCGCCGCCGCCCAGGGGCACTGCCTGAGGCGCGCGTCTCCGACCTCTTGCCACTCCGCAGGGTCTCGGCGCCAGAACCAATATCACTGCTGGCCGCGCCTTCCTTCCGTTCACGGCTGCCCCTAGTCTTGGGGGCCCCCGCGCCAGGGGCGGGGCCACTGGGACATGGTCGAGGTCGCTCCTGCCGAACGACTCCAGGCGCCTGCCGCAGCGCCCCCCGGAGCAGCCCTGGCCCCGACAGTGGTTGCCAGCGTGGGCGGCCGCCGTCCGCTTCGCTGGCCCCGTTCCCCGCGCGACGTTCAGCCCCCTCCCCTCGGCGTGGGCGGGCGCGCCCTGCCGCGCCAGATCTTGGAGGCCCCGGCTGGCAAGCCCAGAGCGGCGCGCGGCTTCGCGCGCGGGGCGGGGGCCCAGGTCGCTGCGAGCAACGATCCTGCCACTGGCGCTGGACCAGATGGACTGGCCCACAGGGCGTCGCACTTCGCGAGGCCCCGCCGCGTCTCCGCGGGCGCCTCGGGGCCCTCGGCCGGGATCGCGAAACCTCCAGCGATCGGGGCGGGGCCGACGGCGAACCGCGCGACGCGCTCGGCGTTCGACGCCGACTGCAGCCAGTGGGCTGGCGACCCCCCTTGAGCGCTGAAGCCGCACGCTACGCCATGCGATGCTGTCCACGGGCCGCGCGGCGAAACGGGGGAATCCGGAAGGCGGCGCCCCAGGTCTGCGCCCTCGAGTAGATAACACTCAGCGCAGACGAATAACTCGACACCGAGCGAGCCCATCAAGATGCCGAGATCTCACCATATCGGGAATGGACAGACTCCCCTTCAGTACAACGTGGCTTAGTGAAAACGACCTGAGGCCCAAACCTGGCGGGCGCAAGCCTGGGAAATAACGGCCACGGCGCCATCTCGAGAACCGACAACGGACAATTCACTAATCGACGTGTCACTGTTGATGGTTCTGTCCACCCCCGACCATAGCTCGAGCGCGAGCGCCGGGATCGCGCCGGCAGGGTTTGCGCTCCCAGAGAGGCCTACGCCGACGCCGCCGACGAGGGGGCAGCTACCATGTCGCGCCAGAGGCGCCGCTTCGGCCCGCCGTGTGGCCTCTCTCACTGGGCCCGAGTAAGCCGTCGCACGGAGACCTGGGGGCTGCCATGCGCCGACCGGGAGTGGCGGCCGCGAACCGCTTCATCGTCTGCGCGGTGTTCTGGCGACCTTGGGCCAGGGCGCGGGCGGCGCCTGCAATGCCTGGCAGCGCGCGCGCCGTGGCGTCCTCGCCCCAGCGGCCCCCCCGTAAAGGCTGGACAGATCGTGGCGAGACGCCGCTGCCCAGATGTGGGCCGCCGCTCCACGCAGCGTCGGTGTGCCGGGGGTCGGGCCTTGGAAGGCCGCCTGCGAAGCCGACGAATATCGCTCCTCCTCCGCAGCTCGCAGCGCCAAGTGCAACTGCTCGAGTGCCGCGCCGACCCTGGTGTGCGTGACCGGCGCCGCCCCGCGCGCCGAGCCAGGGGGGCCGCCGCCGCCTGCGTGCATTGCAAGGCCGCGAGCAGGGGGCTGCCGAACGAAACAAACAGGGGCTGGCTGAGCTGGCGCGCTAGCGCGCAAGGCGTGCCGCACCGAACGTGCACAGACGGTCCAGCGCGCCCCGAGGCGGCCAGTCGAAATATCCTCCGCCGCTTCAACCTCTGACACGGGCATAGACCCCGTGAGGCACCAGATCCGGCCATCGCTGTTGACAGCGACTGCGACGCCAGTGCGGAGACAGATCATCCACTGCATGGCGTGGTACGCCGGGGCGTTCATTGCGCCCGCTGGCTGACGGAAGACGCCCCACATGCCCGGGGGGTCCCGGAACGCCACGTCCGAATCATCCCGTGTCGGAAATGACGGAATGAGCGCGTTCAGTGGTCGCCTGGAGGGGGGGTCCGGAACCGGACCCCCCCTTCACCTCCCGTGGCGGGGGGGGGGTTCGAACACCCCCCCACTGGCGTCGGCGGCGGCTGGCGGCGGCGGCGGCTGGTGGCGGCGGCAAAAACGACGATTCCCTTGTCTGGGCCGGCGCCGGCGCCTGGGGCGGCGGGCGGCGGCGGCGGGAAGCGTCGACGAGGACGACGGTGGTAGTGGTGGTGGTAGTGGTGGTGGTGGGTTTTGGTGGTGTTGGTTTTGGTGGTGGTGGTTGTGGTGGTGGTGGTGTGGTGGTTTGTTGTGGTGGTGGTTGTGGTGGGTGGTGGTGGTGTTTGTGGTGGACGTGGTGGTGGTGGTGGTGGTGGTGGTGGTTTGGTGGTGGTGGTGGTGGTGGGGTGGTGGTGTTGTGGTGGTTTGTGGTTGTGGTGGTGGGGTGGGTTGTGGTGGTATGGTGGTGGCTTGGTGGTGGTATGGTAGTGGTTTGTGGTGGTGGTGGTGGTGGTGTGTTGTGGTCGTTGCGGTGATTTGTGAAGGTGGTACTGGTGGTGGTGGTGGCGGTGGCAGCGGTGGTGGTGGTGGTGTGGTGGTTTGTGGTGATGGTGGTGGGTTGCGAGGCTGGTAGTGGTGATAGGTTTTTGTGGCGGCGGCGATGGTGGATTGTGGTAGTGGTGGTCGGTGGTGGTGGTGGCTGTGGTTGTGGTGGTGGTTGTGTGGTGGGTTGGTGGTGGGTGTGGTGGTTCTGGTGGGTTTAGACGGTTGTGGCGGTGGTAGCGAAGTGGTGGTGGTGGTAGTGGTGGTTTATCGTCTCTGCGTCCCCGCCGTCGCCGGCGCCGGCGCTGCTGGCCGCCGCCCGCGCCGTCGCCGTCGCCGGCGCCAGGGGGGGGGGTTTGAACCCCTCCCCCCTCCCCCCCTAGGCTGCCTCTGGTCATCGTCGCTGCGTCCCCGCTGTCGGCGCTGCTGGCGGCCGCCGGCGCTGGCGCCAAAGGGGGGGGGGAGGGGGGGGGTTTTAACACCCCCCCCCTTGGGAGGAGGGGGGGGGGGGGGGAGTTCGGGAGGGGGGGGGGTTTGGGGGGAGGGGAGTCCCCCTGGTTTTGATCGACGGCGCCGAGTGTCGGGGGGGGGGCCACCCCCCAGTCCGAAACGCGCCGCCGAGTGTTCCCAGGGCAAGCGCCCGTGAAACGCGTTCTCTCAGATGACGCGGACCTTGCTGACGTTGCCGGAGATGCGCGAGGAGACCAGCACGGCGGCGCACGTCCTCTGTCGGACGGCCCGGTGCAATTTTCGCCCGGTTGGCCTGCTTGCCCGCGTGGCGGCCATGGGCCTGTTACCTGACGCACACCTCTGGAAGACGAGGCGGAGCCGGGATGGGATGCCATTCGCCGTGGCTCCCCACGTCATCTTGATCGCCAAGACCCGCCTCGTCCTGCCACCGCTGTTCAACGCGCTGACGCTCGCCTCTCCCAAGGCGTGCCCGCGCACTGCTTGTGCACGAGGATGCCTGCCCTCGCCAGCGCGGAGAAGGAGGTCCCACGTTTGCTCCTCGAGGGTGCCCGCCTCTAGACCTGAGCTCGCAGTCCTTCGCGTCAGCGCTCGCGGCGTTCCGAGAGCTGGGCGCGGGCTGCTACTCCTCCACCTCCTGCAGGCTTCGTCCTCCATGCTCCCCTTGCTCCTCCTCCTCCTCCTCGTCAGCCACCTCCCACAACTCCCCCCTCACTCCTCCTCCGGCCGCCTCCTCCACCGCCTGCTCCAGATCCTCATCATCTTCCTCCCCCCATCGCCCTTACTCCTCCACATCCTCCCTCCTCTCGGCCCCCTCCTGCGCGGGCGCCGCAGTGGCCAAGGCTGGCCCCTCCGTCGAACTCCCCCATCCTGCGGCAGAGCCGCCTGGGCTTGATGCCATGCCGTTATGCTCTTCCCCGCCGCGCCCTCAGACAACCCAAGCGTACAGTCGGGGCCTTGACCTAAGGAGCGATAAATAAGGAACGAGGTCCCTTTTTCCCATAAGTTAAACTCCGATGTTCCCTTGAACAGCTCAGGAAAACCCAAGGAGCATTGCAAAACAACTGAGGAACACGGAGCCTCTCCCAAACGAAAAGGTTTCCTGCTTCAGCGGCCCGACTGTAGAGGAGCAATCAGCTGCATAAACATAAACACCCTCGCAAGAGAAACCCGACCCTGAACACCCGCGCGCGGGGCGCACCTGAGGGGGAACCGGGAGCACCCTGAGAGCAGCAGTTTCTTCAACGGCTGCGGGAAGTCACCGCGCAGCGCGCGGAGCGAAGATTTTCTCAGGCTGTCTTAGATTTTGAGTTTCCCATTCAAGATTATTGAAAAGAATTTGGAGTTTGAACTTCCGGCCGAAGATGGTTTGAAGAGTTCGGCAGGTTTTCCTATGGACCGCCTGTAGTCAATTCACGAACCTAAACCCACGGTGCCCTAAGCATCTGGTTTCCTGATGCGCGCCCCCACTGTACACTTGCGGAGGTCCGCGCGGAAATCTGTTGGACTCGCGCTGGACCCCCCTCCCTGGCGCGCGGACCGCGCCAGGGGCGACGCCCGATGCCCCGGCAGGGGGGACCAGCGCAGATCCTGCCAAAATGTATGTTTAAGTCTTTGTGCTAAGAACCCCCTGAGCGACGAAAAGAAACGGGTCGTACTCGAGATGGCATGGTAACCTTACGCGAAGCCTTACACGGGCCGCCAGCGCAGCGCACCTCTTGGGAAACGAGGGCGCTCACGCGCGATCTTACGCGGGCAGCCTGCGCGCCAAGATTGATGCAGACGACCCCGCTTTGTCTACGTCGCCCACCTCGTTCCTCCCCCCCCCCCGACATCCCAGCAACCCCCACGCGCCGCACCACCCCGCCACCTCCTCCAGCGGCGACGACCACGACCGCCATGCACCCCCCTCATCAGCAGCGTCCCCCGCTGCTCCTCGATCGAGGACGACTTGGGCGCCCGAAGTATCCGGGGTAACTCTGGTCCGGGGTAACCCGGGCTTGGATTCCCGAAAAACGAACCCGAGTTAGCCCTGACCCGAGTTACCCCTGATGATTCGGGGCTCTGGACGCCCGAAATATCCAGGGTAACTCGGGCCCGGGATGACTCGGGTTCGGACTCCCGAAACACGAACCCGAGTTGGCCCTGACCCGAGTTACCCCTTATGATGCGGGTCTCTGACTCATCCCCTCATCAGCAGCATCCCCCCGCTGCTCCTCGATCGAGGACGACGACGGCCCCGCCCCGCCCCGATCCTGCTCGTCGCGGATCCAGGACGGCACAGTGGAGCGGTTCGTGCTGGCGTAGCCGCTCGCGGGAGCGGGCGCGAGGTGGGCGCGCGCGCGCGAGCCCCCTCGCGCGCGGGAGCCTCCCTCGGCTCCGTGCTCCCTGCATCACCCCAGTAGCCCCCTTGTCTTCCTGAATCATCAGCATCATCCACACCCACATGCTTCCCCTCGCCCCCTCTCAGCCATGAGCCTCCTGCCTCCTTCTCCCGCCTCCCTCCTCGCCCTCGTACCCTGCTCCCTCACGATCGCTCCCCTCCTCCTCCTCCTCCTCCTCCTCCTCCTCCTCCTGCTCCTCCTCCTCCTCCTTCTCCTCCTCCTCCTCCGCTGAACCACCCGGGTACCAGTGAAACCCGTTAGAATATGCCCCCTCCAGAGCTAGGGTCTTATCAACATGCTCAAATGTTTCTAGACCCCGATCCACCTCCGACGACGACAACGACGTCGACGACGAGGGTGGCGACGTGGACGACAAAGGCGAGGATGAACGCGAGGCAAAAGACGACGGCGAACGGCAGAGACGACGACGGCGGCGGCGGCCGCAACGACGACGGCGACGGCGACGGCAACGACGACGACGACGACGACGACGACGCCGACGGCAAGACGACAACGACGAGGCAGCCGACGGCAACGAAGACGGCGAAGGCGAAGACGACGAGGCAGCCGACGGCAACGGCCACGACGACGGCGGCGGCGGCGACGACGGCCGCGCCAGGACCTTTCGCGCTGCGGCGCCGCGTCTCTGCTGCCGGCGCCCGTGGCTGCCTCGGCGCCCGCCGGCGCGGAGGCCTCGGACGCGCCCGCCGCCACGACAGCGAGGCGCTGGTCCTGCACCTGGCGGTGCCGCCAGCGCCCGCCGCTGCTCACGATCGGCCTCGTCGTCGGCCTGGGCCTCGGCGTCGGCCTCGGCCTCTGGCCGCCATCGCTCGGACGTCCACTTCCCGTGCACATTTTCGGTTTCGCGCGTGTTGTTGGTCGCTCGAGGGTCCAGGATGGTCCTCGATGGTCCTCGCCGAGAAAAAAAAAAAATGCACACGTCCGAGCGATGCCTCGGCCTCGGCCTCGGCCTCGGCCTCGGCCTCGGCCTCGGCCTCGGCCCGCCTTGCCCTCGGACAGCGCTTGGGAGCTCTGGCCGGGCTCCGGCGGCCTCTGGACTCTGGACGCCGGCTCTGCCCCATGCAGGGCCATAGGGGCCTGCGGGGACCTCCACCAGAGACCCTCGGAGCAAGACGCAGCCAAGACGAGGGCGAAATCGGGTGAGGCTGAATCGAGAATCTCGGAGATCCGGCAGCTCTGCAAATTGTATCGGGCGCCGCGGCCTTCTCAGAGCGTTCCGGAATGCTCTGAGAGCGTACCGCAACGCTCTGGAGCGAATTCATCCTCCGTCCTAGCCCCGCCCGACCAGAGGCCTCTGGCCGACCTGACCGACGCGGGTCGCCGTCGTCGTGGCCGCCGTCGACGCGCTCGCAATCGCTGCCGTCGTCACTGTGGCCGCGATCGTGGTCGGGGTTATGGTGTGGCCGTCGTCGTGGAGGCCGCCGACGCTTTCGCAGACGCCAGGTGTACCCGTCCTCCCTTCAGCTCCTGGCGCCGCTTATCCTGATCATCATCATCCTGACCCTGTTCCTCCTCGTCCTCCCCCTGCTACAGCGGCCCGTGCTGCCGCGCCTCCCGCTTGTACTTCCAGGGCCTACACACAGATTAGACACCAATGAAGGGGCCCTGGGACACACAAATAAATACACACAAATAAAAAGATTCCCAATATTTTCTGGGTTTTTGTCTTCCCCCCCACTTCCCATGCACAAAGAGGAGCAAGCACACAGAGTCGCCACCGTGCGTTCGGCACGTAATGGAGTGCCCGAAGGCTCCTGACACTGTGCGTCGTACAGGGACTCTCAGCTTGTACCATTCTGAATGGCCTGGCCAACCCTCTGCCAGAATCTCCCCGGCGATCCTGGAGCGTACTGGAGTGCAGGGCGAGCTCGCCAACAGCCCCAAACATGCCAAAATGGCCCCTGGCCCTAAGAAGCCTACCGAAGAATCCGCAAAGACCCCCGAGAAGGCCCAAGGGCGTTTCAAAACACCTCAGATGGCCGGCCGTAAGATGGCCTAAGGCGCCCCCAACACGCCCCAAGGCTCCAAGAGGCCCCCCCAAAAGGGCCCGAGATGCCCAAATCATATATGTTCCGCAGGTGTTTAAATTCTTTTACAGTTCTCGCCTTTTCGGGCGCCCGATGCTTCAAGACGGCCGAGGAGACCTCCAAGATCGCCCCAAGATAGCCCAAGAGATCCCAAAGAGGGGAAACGCGAACTGTCATGTCGCATTCTCGTATAACCAAGATAGTTCCCCCAAACCGCCAGGAGGTCCCCCAGGGCACCACAGGAAGCCCCAGGAGGCTCCAAAGAAGGCCCCCAATCAAGCCCCAGGGGGCCCTCCTAGAAACAAAAACGAGAGGCCTGCACAACACCCCCAAGGCCGCCCCCACGTGGCTTCCGAGGGGCCTCCAAAAACTATCTCCACGGGCTGTTCCGTTTGACTCGCCGTCGTCGTCGTGGTCGTTGTCGTCATCGTCGACGTCGCTTTCGCCGCTACCCCTCCCCTTCCAGGCCCGACGCCGCTCCCCCCACTTTCACCAGGCCCTCCTCCTCGAGCGCGCCAGCCACAGCGAAATTGAGCAATGTTGTAGTTGAGTCAAAGGGAAGCCCCTTCCATTTTATCCCCTCCCCGCAAGGGGGGGGGCGGGGGGTAGCCCGGGAGAGGGGGTCCCGGGGGGGTCCCGGGGGTGGCCGCCACCCAGATACAACGTCCCCCCCGGGCGGTTCGGGGGCCCAGAAAATCCCCAAGACGCGGCAAAAGTGCCCCAACCAAGATGCCCCCAAGACGGACCTCGAGGGCTCCGAATCGCCGAAGTATCGGTCCAAGTCGCCGCAGTAGCCTCCAGACGGCTCAAACATGTTCCCAAAAAGCCCCAAGAGGATTCCAAGAGAACTTCCAAGAGGACACCAAAGGGCAAAATTCACAGATTTCCCTAAGGTTTTTGAAAGATTTCGGCATTGTCGCTTTGTCAGCTTCCAGACGCTCCACGACGGGCCAAGAGGTCCCCAAGACCGCCCCAAGATGGCCCAAGAGGCCTCCCAAAGGGGCCCAAAACGACCCAAGAGGGCCCCAAGACCGCCCAAGAGGCCTCCAAGACAGCCGAAGAGGCCCCCCAAGACGGCTCCAAAAGAGAGCCCAGACGGGGGACCCGAACGGTCATTTCGAGCCCTCGCCCCCCTGAGAAGCTCTAAGGAGGCCCCCAGAGGCTCCCAAGAAGCCCCCCAAGAGGCTCCAAGAAGCCCCCAAAAGACCCCCAGGAAGCGCCAAGAGGCCCCCAAGAGCCACCCAAGCGGCCCCCGAGAGCCACCCAACAGGCCCCAAAACTACCCCCAAGAGGCCTCAGAGAGCGCTCATCGTCGTCGTCGTCGTCGCCGTCGCCACTCAGGGTCGGCGGTACCGGCCGTCAGGCCTTCGCAATATCTCCACGAGCATCCAACAGACCTTTTGACCGGCAACCTGAGCCCGAAGACCATTATATATCATAAAGAATTAGCAGACAACGACACGCATAGAAAAGGCGGGACTCACCGACAACCCCACCATGGAGGTGTAGGCGACACAGCGTTTCGCAAGCGTCACACTGCCAAAATGCATCGAGGACAACCACCAACAGCAACCACTGCCAACATACTACATCAAATAAAAGACACCGTTCACTTTCACCACGAACTGGCAAACATAAACGTATACCAGACAAATAGCCACCATCGATAACAAACACCAATCATCCGCCGTGCCTGCAGCACGTAGTGGAGTGCCCCAAGGCTCATGCAGCCCTGAGAAGTTCAGAGTGTAGGGTTCTATAAGGTCTTAAAGGCCCAGTCCACCACTTACACAAAGATGTCCCAAGATTTCTGGGGATTTCTGGGGATTCCCGGGATTCCCCGGGGATTCCCCGGGCGTGTCGCGCGCGTCCTCAGGCAGCGCAACTTGCCAAACATGTGTCCAAAAGCACCCTAGAGGGCCGACGATGCCTCCGAGAAGGCCCAAGCGTGCCCCAATACGCCCCGAAGATGTCGAAAGAGTATTCCAAGAGGCGTACCAAGATGGCCAAGAGCCAAACATCATTGATCTTAGATGTTTGAAGGTGTTTGGCCTTCTCGCCGTTTCGGCTTTCGGACGCTCCAAGACGGCCCACGAGGCCCCCAAGACGGCCCCAAGACGGCCCCAGAGGCCCTCGAGAGGGCCCCAAGACGGCCCAAGAGGGCCCGAAGACGGCCCAAGAGGCGCCCATGACGGCCCAAGACGGCCCAAAGACGGGCCCAAAGACGGGCCCAAAAGGGGGCCCAGATGGGGAACCCGAACGGTCGTTTCGAGCCCTTGGCCCCGAGTGGCCCCCAGGAGGCCCTAGAGGGCCGCAAGAGGCCCCCAAGAGGCTCCAAGAAGCTCCCGAGAGGCCCCAAGAGGTTCCAGGGAAGCCCCCAAGAGGCCCCCAAGGCGCTGCAAAACTGCCCCCAAGATGCCCCCGAGAGCGCCCGGAAACAAGAGACCCGACGAAGCATCCCTCATGACCTTGACCCACGACCCAGGCACGGTAGCGGGATGGTCTGGATGCCATTCGATGTGCCGCCCCCTGTGGTCTGGCCTCCGGGCTGCATGGCGTGCTGAACTTCTTATGGTTAGTTGTTTCTCAAAAGAACTCCCCCTGGGGCTTCGGCCCGTCCCGCCGGCCACCCGAAGGCCCAGAAATGAGCACAACTTGCACAACAAAAATCTCCAAGACGGCCCAAGATGGCATCCAAGACGGCCAAGATGCCTCTAAGTTCACCCAAGATGGTCCAAATGGCCTCGAAGACGGTTCAAGAGGGTACAAGACGCCTCCAAGTTCCCTCCAGGACGACCCAAGGAGGCCCCAGAGGCCTCCAAGAGGCCTTCAAGACCCAGGAAGGCTCCGAAGAAGCCCAAGACATTGATGCTCCATCGGTATTACAAGATTTTGGCAGTTGCTTCTTTCAGGCCTTGCGACGGCCCGAGACGGCCCAAGAGTTGCGGATGCCACGACAATGGACACCCTGACAGTCCGATCATTGAATTTGACATGTGATTTTAAGATGTAGGAAAAATGTCAGAAACATGTTCTAAACTGGTTTTTGATGTTTAAAACACGTTCAAAACATGTGTTGGACGTCTGGAAATCATTTGGCGACGTATTTCGTCTCCACTGATCGTACTCCACAACCCAATGCTATAAGCATGTTTCTTGATGTTTAAATCGGGAGCGGCCAAGAGGGGGGTGTCCAAAAGGGGGGGGGGGGGGGGGGGGGCAAATCATGACCGGCGGCATGTGCGCGGCCCAGCGGGGGGGCCAGGGACGTAATGAAATAAGAAGAGGCGCCATGAAATCTGGGGAGATATCATGGCCGACACCATGAGATCCACCCCCACTAGTCATCACCCCCCTCTTTTCCGCCCCCGAGGTTCTTGATGTTTAAAACATGTTGTAGGCATCTGCGAAGTATTTGGCGACGTGCTTCCTCCCATTTTGATCGTCCTCCCCAACCCGAGGAGCCCCCCAGAGGAGCGAGGGGGGCAGGAGGCCGAGCGCGCGCGGAGCGCGGCGAGAGCCCGAATGGGAGAGAGGGGCGAGGGGGCCCCGGGAGGCTCGGGGCGGGGGGCGAACGGGGGCCGAACGGGCCACCTCGAGACGAGAGTGGGACACACAGAGACATGCTAACACTACATGTCCTCCCGAATATATATATATATATATATATATATATATATATATATATATATATATATATATATATATATATATATATATATAAAGAACGCGCGTCCGACCCGAATATACATATATATATATATATGCACAAATGTGTATATATACAATATATACAGATCTATATATATATATATAGTATACCTATATTTCAGTATGGCGTTTCCCGAGCGGCGTGGCCAGAAAGCACCCGCCACGACGCATACACTATAATATTGCTCGGTGCGCGCGTCACCCCCGGGGGGGATGCACACATAGTGTAAGTATGTTGGGGTGACACCGAGGACAGGCCACCTCGAGACGACAGGTCCTTGAGCCAACAGGCGTGGACCGAAACAGCTACAGTGGGACTGGATTGGACGGGACACGCGAGAGGACACAGGACCCCTCGGGGGGCCGCATCGCCACAGGAGTGTAAGAAGGCATGGGCCGCGCGGCACAGGACGCAAGGGCATCTTGAGCTGGCAGCGTCGGCCGACTGCACGGAGGAGGAGGACGGGGAGGAGGCAGGAGGGAGGTGAACCAGGAAGGAACACAAGGAAGGAGGAGTAGGGCAGAACGCATTTCCTCCCCTCCCCTCCTGAAGCCCCAAGTAAGCTCATACAAACCTAGAGCGCACTCGTCCTCCGTCTTCTCGTGGTGCTCTGTTTCCATCGTCCTACCCCCCCTACTCGCAACCCCCAATCGTGCTGCGCTTGTGCATGTCCCTCCCCCTCTCCCCAAATTGGTTGGGTAGTCGTGCTGCCCATCAAGGCGAACCAACTCCTGTCATCACAATGATCGGCATCACCATGATTATTATCACATTCGCCGTCACGGTCACATCGTCGCCAACTGCGCCGCCGTCGCTTTCACCACCACAATCCATGATCGTGCTGGCGGTCGACGTCCACGTAAAGGATGCCCCATCACAAACATGAACATCGACCTCATCGCCGTCATCTTCAGGGCCATCGTCGCCACCCTCATCGTGGTCATCGCCGCTAGGCGACGTCGTCGTATGCTGCCGCCGCCTGCGGCGCCCCCGCATTAGCATCGGGAGCGGCCAGCAGCAGCGGCTGCAAGAGCAGCAGCAGCAGCAGCAGCAGCAGCAGCAGCGGAAGCAGAAGCAGCAGCAGAGGGAGCACACTCCAGATCTCGTTGCAGACCTCGGCGAGGAAGTCCTGCGGACGCACGCGTGTGCGAGGAACCCCAAGGCACGCTTCCCATGCCACCAACTCCTCCTCCTCCTACTCCTCCTCCTCCTCCACCTCCACCTCCTTCTCCTCCGCTGCTGCGCCTCCCACGCCTCGCCCCATCTCCCCCGCCATCCTCCCTGACAGCACTTCTCCCCCACATCCGTGCACCCCTCGCCGTCACCTTCGTCTTCGTCCTAATTTGCACCTGACTGCCGACCGGCATGGACTGAAAGCTCTGGCGTGTGTTGTTCATGTGCTGCGCATGCATGTCATCTGTATCCGATGTGCCGGCTATGCACGTAGTCCTTATCGTTAGCGTTGTGCCTCCGCCTCCCACTCCATAGTCCCCGCTCTTCCTCCCTGTCCGCACCCGCACCCAGACTCGCCCCATGCTCGGACTCGCTGACAGACTCACTTGATTATACCCAGACGCGCTCACGCTCAGACTTACTCGCACTCAGACTCACCAGTGGTCGCACTCACTTAAAGGGGTCCTGGGACACACAAATAAATACACGCGAATAGCATGACTCCTCATATTTTCCCATATTTCCTGTGTTTTTGTCTTCCGCCCCCCCCACTTCCCATATTTTCCCATTTTCCTCGGAATGTGCGATTCATTGTGTCTGTGTGTTTTTCCCCTCCTGATCACTCGAAGTCCGTGGCCACGCTGGCTCAAGATGCGAGGTCCCCGCGGGGACCAAGCGGATACGCACCGCCCATCCGCGGCAGCCTTCAACATGTGCGGCCCGTTCGCCCAGGGCCAGGACAACCTCAGTGCGCGGGCCGCCCCTGCCCCGCGGCGCGCAAGCGTGTGCGCCGCCCTGCGCAGGTGGCGATCCGACGTCCTCGTCGCCGGTGCCATGGCGCAGGACGGCCCCCGACCACCAAGCCTGACAAAGCCAACGTTCGGAAGCTGGGCGAGGGCTGGCAAATCCGTGGCTGCTAAAACGGTCTTCCCGGAACAAAAAGACATTTTTTTGGATTCGCAAGTCGAAAGCGCACCTCTTCCGGTCGAAGCTAAGCGGGCCGCGCGAAGCTTGAATTAACAAAGAGGTAGGGACAGAACAAGAAGACACGTTCCCAGAAGAAAGCCCAACGCGCCAATCAATGTCCCGGAACTCCGGTTTAGCAACCCCGGGTTCGCCAGCCTTCGCCCGGCTTGCGGAACGTGGGGGGGCTCTCGCTGTGGCACCCCCAGGAACTGGGCGAGCAGAGTTCAATGCAGATGCGGCGATGCCGCCCCGCAGTTCATCACTGTCCAAGCGCGGAAGGCAGCCACAGTCTTGGAGCAGCAGCGTGCTCCAACCCTGTGAAGTCGGCGGGACTGACTCAAGGGGGGGAGCCTACGCCCGCGCCGTGGAACTCCGAGTAGAAAGCCATGCAGCAGCAACTCGGGACCATGTCAGCGGACGCCAAAGCGAGAAAAACAAACAAAACAAAACGACGTCGTCCCACCGAGCACCGACCCGGTCGACAAGGATGAGAATGAGAAGGACCAGCCCGCTGCCAAGCGCGACGCGTTGCACAAACGGATTGCAACTTATTGCAACTTAGGACTGCTCATCAAATGTGCTAGCTTCGCCGACGAATATGACCATGTTTTTCCTGGCGCCCGTAAGCGAGTGGAATAAGACTTGCGAAGCCAGCGTCGCGCGTTGCGGCCGCCAAGTCCAGCACGCAAGGCGCCCCATTCCGAGCGGAAGAAGTGTCGCGGACACAACAGGCCGCCGATTACAACAAGATGCCCGCCCAGCTTCGGGCGGACATACCTAGCAATCAGTCGGCGACAGAGGACATGATTCAGGAGATCGAAGTGCTGGAGCGGGAGGCCGAAGAAAACGCAGCGCAGATCCGCCGGCAACGAGGCGAAGCGCGCGCGGAGCAAGCTGCACCGCATTGGCAGGCCAGGCCAGAGGATTTCCTGGCGAAGGCCGCAGGTGCCAAAGCAGCGGCAGCCGACCCCGACATGGCCGAGCACCACAAGCAGACGCAAAGCAGTGAGAAGTTCGCCGAGCTGCGGAAGTTGCCCCACCCAGTCATCAATGGAATCTTGGTCAGGACCAATGCTGAACCTGAAGAACCTGACGTTGATATGGGTGTCCCTCCTGATGTTCCCATTGGCGCCCCCTCCTGATGCCTCCCCTGGGGGTAGTGGCGGCGATGCCGTCTCGGGCCCTCTCGTCGCCCCCCTTCCCCTCCTTTGACGCCTCTGGCGCCCCCCGACGGGTCCAAAAAAGGAGGGTACCGAACCAGTGCGCTCCAGGGCTCCCGGCCCCCGGAATTCCCCCCCTATCTTCTGATACATATCTGTATATACACACGAAATGCCAACCTTCGCATGTGGGGATCTCCGGGGCAAGCAATTCCGCCCGTTCGAAGTCGCGTCTACTGGCCCATTGACTTGCCGAGGGGAAGGGAAGGGGGGCCGTGCCGATGCGTCGTGCCGTGCCGAGGGGAAGGGAGGGGATACAGCTGGTGGAAAGGAGCAGATGGACGGGAAGGGGAGGTGGGCAGGGGGGAAAACAGCAGGGGCACGAGGCAGGGGGGGACGGACGAGGGTGGCGAGGGGGGGAGGGCAAGGAGGAAAAGGGATGAGGAGGAGAGCGGAAAGATGGACAGAAGGAGGAGGAGGCAGGATGAAGGGATGGAGAAACACGGCGATGACGGAGGTGGTGATGGAGGGGACATGAGGGACGGGAAGCAGGCGAAAAAACACGCGGCGGCGGGAGCGGGAGAAGGGAGGGGGAAAGGGAGGGACGGAGGAGGGAAGTCCTCGTTGTGGCTCACGATCACGACCCCGCCCCTGAAGAGGCGCAACGCACGGGAAAGCGCCGCAACGGTCTCGAAATCCGCACGCCCCCGTACTGGCGGGCACTCCCCTTCGAACTCGTCCATGTCGCGTATCATCGTGCTGGCGGTGCTGTTCCTTCTCCTGGACCTCCTCGTCGTCTTCGTCCTCGTCTTCCTCTTCCTCCTCCCCCTCTGCATATCACTAGCACTCCTCCTCCTCCTCGTCATCCTTCACATCCCTTCCCCTCCTCACTTTCTTTTTCATCAGATCCATAATATGCCCTGCTATTCCTCCTAGACTGCATGTTACTCCTCCTTATCGTCCTCGCCTCCCTTCCCACCCTCATTATCTACATCCTATACATGACCTGCCTGACCCTCCTCCACCTCCTCCTCCTCGACCGTTTCCTCCTGGCGTCTCCTCAAACATAACACGAATCATCATTACTACACGTCTCATCCTACTCCTTTGCCAACTCGTTTCATGTTTCCCCCTCTTCGTCATACTCCTCGTCCTAGTCCTCGGCTTTCTCCTCCTCCTTTCCTTCCTCTGTATGCGATTCACCCTCCTAATCATCGCCGTCCATCGCCTTCCATCCCCTTCCGCGACCGCTCTTGTACAAAAATCCGAAGGGTCTCGGGCGCGAGCGGGATTGCACAGCGTAATGAAGTCCCAGTCCAGCGCCGTCGAACTTTCGATTCTGAAAAATATTTAGTGCTGACCCCCCCGAACTACAACGACCACGGCTCCAGCATTATACTTCCTCACGATGTATTGAAGAATCGTGCTCTCGCTCGGGACTTCCAAGGAATCGCGCTCTCGCGCGGGACTTCAAAGCGATTATTCAGACGCCACGCCCTCGACACTCAGGAATCACGCTCTTGCTCAGGACGTCCTCCAGATTTACTTTGGAATGGCGCCATCGCTGGAGACTTCCTGGCCATGCCTGCAGGACTCACGCTTCAGCGACCCGTCCGATTGACCCGACCATCTGGATCCGCCCGCCCGACCCGCTCGTCAGGGACCGCAGTCGCCCGTCGCTGCCCTTCGCCCGCCCTCGATGCCCCTCGCTGCCCATCGTGGTTCCGCAGTCGCCTTCCTTTCGCAGCTCTGTCCCTGCCCTCGTAGCACCTTCGATGCCCTTCGTGGCTCCCTTCCCGCACTGCTGTCCTCCTCGCTTTCTCATTCTCAGTTTCTCTCTCCATCTCTCTCTTTCTGTCCTGTCTCACTCCTCGTCCTGCGCTTACTACACGTGGCAAGTCAGGCAGACACACAACCGAGGGGATACAGTCGAAGACGACGAGGGCGGGTATCGAGGGTTCAGGATATACATGTTGATGTGCTGCTTTACACGCAAGCCGATGAGACCACAAAGTATAACACTGACTGCAGTTGCTGTAGCCAGGGGGCTCTAGTAACACAATTTGCATGCTAGCACCAGGGGGGCGCATGGACAAAATCGCAAAATGGGCACCGTCGGGCGGGGGATCCACAATAATCATCCACCCAGTCCTTGGAAGTAGGAACTCCACACCACATGCCGACCATGCCGCTCGCCCAGCTCCTCATGCAAGCACCCCTGTGACGTCCCCGTCCTGCCCTTGACGGCCCACGCGGTCTCCCCTCTCTTGTCTCCCAGCGGTGAGCGGGGGGGGGGAAGTGAGAAGCAGAAGGTCCTCTCAGAAGGCGGCGGGACCTCTCAGAAGCCCTCGCGCCTGAGAAGTTTCCTGTGTCTTCGGGGAAGGCTCAGAAAACTTCTCGGGGACCTCCGAGCCTTCTGAGAAGGCCTTCTCCTTCTCGCGTCCCCCCCTCGCTCGCCGCCGAGTCTCCCCGCCCCGAGCCCCCCGAGGACGAGGCCGGACGCACCCAGAGCGCATGGGGGCCCGGAGCAGCCGGGGAGGCGGCGCTCGGCGGTCGCAGGCGTGCAGCCCGAGGCATCCAGGAAGTTCGTGGGCTCGTCCGTCGGCGGTGGGCGGGGGGGGGAAGAAGCGAGACGGCGAAGGCCTCCTCAAGAGGCTCGGGAGGCCCCTGGCCTTCTGAGAAGTGTTCTAAGCCTTCCCTTAGGTCGGGCGTGTCCCCCTACAGGGGGATGTTGGGCGACAAATATAACAAAAAACCAAAACATGCCCACCACATACTCAAAAATAGTAAAACAACCCGTCCCCAGACTATTTTTGTATTATTTCTGGATATTCCCCCTGTAGGGGGGCACGCGCGACTTAAGCCTTCCCCGAAGACACAGACAAAGCTTCTCAGAAGGCGCGAGGGCTTCTGAGAGAAGTCCCACCGCCCTCTGAAAGGCCTTCTGCTTCTCACTTCCCCCCCTCGCTCGCCGCCGAGTCTAGACACACCACGTGCGGCTTGGTCCAGAGGGCCGCCCCGAGGATGAGCTTCGACTTCTGGCCGCCCGAGTAGCTGCCGACGGCCCTGTTGGCCACGAGCTCCTCCGGGAGGCCGAAATTCTCGAAGTGCTTCACTATCTCCCTCTGGGTCAGCGGCCTGTCGTCCGTGCCGGCCTGCGCTGCCGCCAGCCGCTCGTCCAGCGCCGTCGCCATCCTCTCGACGCCCAGCCGCCGCAGTGTCGCCAGGGGCTCCAGGGTGTTCTGCTTCTCCGAGAGGTCCCGCCACTGGACCTCGTACCTCCACTCGCCGCGGCGCCTCGTGCGGGAGACGACCGCCTCGACCCTGCTGCCAGACTTCCCGAACCTGCGGGCGAGGGAGGCCAAAGCCGCCTCCTCGGTCTCGCTGGACGGCGAGTTCAGCCTCTTCTGGAGCTCCTCGTCGTACCCGTTCTGGTAGCGGTGCTGGACGTACTGCACCGCGCTGCAACGGGCGTAGTCAGCCAGGTGGAAGGCGTGGCTCTGCGAGATGTACGCCAGTCTCAAAGCCCTGTGCCGGTTGACCTCACCAACCCCGCCCTTCTCGTCAGGAGAAGGCCTGATCTCGCCGCAGAGCAGCGCCAGGAGCGTGCTCTTGCCAGAGCCATTCGGTCCGATGATGGCCACCCTGCTCGACATGGTGACCTTGGCACACACGTCGATCAACACATAGCTGGCCGCGCTCGGATATCTGTACGAGGCACCCTTGATGTCTATCACACTCTTCTTGGAGTTAGACACGCCCTCGACTCTACTCGGAGGAAGGTCGTCAGAGAGAACGGCCGCCCTCCCGCCAAGCCCACATCCGCTCAAAACCGGTCGCCAGGCCCAGCCCATGCAGAGCCCATCCCGACCCGTTTTCCGACGCGGATCCAGTCGTGGCGACGAGAAGCCTCCACGAGTCCCAACAAGAACGAAAAAGGCAAACGAGGGCCGCCGTTCTCGAGTGGCCCTGTGGTGCCCGTTCCATGGGAACTTGCCTGGCCCCCAACGCTGTCCCATTTGGGCCTGATTTGGACTGGACCTGGATCGAATTCGGGACCAGATTTGAACCAGATTCGCCTATTCACAAGGAGGGCGAGAAGAACGAGGAGGGATAGGAGGAACAGGAAGGGCCACATGCAGTTTCAACGCGGTCCAGATACAAATAACGGCTGACCTCAATGTCGCCGCCCAAGGCTCCCAGGAACGAGCATCGAGCGTGGGGAACTCAGAAAGCACCAATACCGCTACTCCCCAGACCGCTCCCGGGTGCGTTCTGACCAGCGAGGCGACTCCGCCGGCGGCGACCAGGGCCTCCCGGGAGGCCCAAGAGGGGGAAAAGGAGGCGAGGGTAGCGGTACGGGTAACTGCCTTGCCCTCCTCTGAGAATGGCCCTCCTCCGATCTACCTGGGATCGGGAACAACATCTTCGGCGGCACGGTCTCAACCGCGCGCTCGGCGCCGACCGCTGGCACGCGCGCGGACGACCGAACGCCTGCGGCCGCCGCAGCGCCGCCGCCGCCGCGCACTGTCAACACGGCCTCCGCCGCCGCGTCGCCGACCAGCCCAGCCTGCTCCTGGAAGCGCGAGAAGTTGCCAGCGTAGTATCTCAGCTGGCAGTCCTCGAAGTGGATGACGTCCGTGCAGACGCTGTCCTTGGGAAGGCGAAAACCCACCCCCACCCCCAGTCCCGACCCCTTGAATCACCGGCTCGGGGATAGGCCTCGGGACTGGGGGTGGGGGTGGGTTTTCGCCTTCTGAGTCCCAGAGGATCGACTAGAACTGCGTACGCATTAGACTTCTCGGGAGCGGCCAAGAGGGGGGTGTCCAAGAGGGGGGGGGGCAAATCATGACAGGCGGCATGTGCGCGGCCCAGCGGGGGGGCCAGGGACGTGATGAAATAAGAAGAGGCGCCATGAAATCTGGGGAAAAATAATCATGGCCCACGCCATGATATCCACCCCCCCCTTAGTCATCACCCCCCTCTTGTCCGCCCCCGAGCCTTCGGAGTCCTACAGCATCGACTAGAACTGCATACGCATTCGACGTCCCGAGCTCCTCGCGGATCTCCTGGACCGGCGGAGGGCTCCCGCCCCTGGCCGGGGTCTCGGCGCTGGGAGCGCCGCCAGGGGGGGAGGGGCCAGCGCCGATGCAGGAGACCCGCGCGGAGCTCCGGAAGCTGGTGGTTACGCAAGTTGTTCGTCTTCCATTGAGGGGCAACGATAGGGGGGGACTGGCATATCAAGGGGCCCAAGGACACACAAATAAATACACACAAATAACATGATTCCCTATATTTCCTCATATTTTCTGTGGTTTCGTCTTCCCCCCCAATTCCCATACTTCCCTATGTTTTCTTGGGAGTCGACAGTAATTGTGTATGTGTGTTTCTTTCCCTCCTGAGCATAGGGGGGATGCATCGACCTGGAATCGGCGATACATCGCCGATAGATCAGCGATAGGCCTGCGATCGTGAATCCGCACCTTCCTGGGCAGGTTCGGGCTATCGGGCCCCTGTCGGCGACCAATGGGCGATCGGGGGTCGATGTATCCCCCCCTGTGCCTGTCCCCCCTATCGTTGCCCCTGATCCATGTCCAGGAACTGCCGGTCGTGCGACACCAGCATGCTGGTCACGCCTTATGTTGCATCCTCGGGGGACCTTGTCTGTCCCGTCGCGGCCTGCTCCGCGTCGAATCCGTGTCGAATCCATGTCGGACTCGTCGGATCCGTGTCGAATCCGTGTCGAATCCGCGTCGAATCCACGCCGAATCCGCGTCGAGTCCGCATCGAGCCCGTGTCGGGTATAAGAAAAGACGCAAATTTTGGGGACAGGCCAGGTCCCCCGAAGATGCAACGTAACACGCCTCGTGGGTCGCTGGTCAGCCACCAGGCGAGCCAGTCCTTCGCCTGGCTGTCCAGGTGGTTCGTTGGCTCGTCCAGCAGCAGCACGTCCGCGCGCCGGGCGACCGCCGTGGCCAGCAGGAGCCGCACGCGCCAGCCGCCCGACAGCTCCCGGAGCGGCCTGCGCCGGAGCTCCTCGGAGAAGCCGACCTTTGGAGGCGGTCGGGAGACTGGCCATCGCTTGGACGTCCATTTCCTGTGTGTTCTTTCATCATTTTGGGTAGAGGCTCTCCGGGGGGACTGAACTGGTGGGGACCCCAGAAAATCGGTCAGGAGAGGGACTGAAGCCCAAACCGCTCAAAATTTATCTCCGGATCCCCCCCCCACGCCCATCTGGTGCAAATGTCCACCCCGGCCGGACTGTTTTTGACGTTCCCGGGGCCCGAAAAAACGGCCCCCAGAGACGGAAAGGTAAAGAAATACCTTCCCGAACCCAGAACCTCGAACCTGCCCGCCCTTCTTGCTGGCTGGATCCAAGGCTGGGCCACCTCAGATTCCCAGACGGCTCCAAGCCGATCTCTTCGAGGGCGACCTCTTCGAAGGTGACCTGTTCGAAGACGAGCTCCAGCTATTGGTCGCTGCTGGGCCTAAATAGGCGTCATTTGGGCGCTAAGAACCGCTATGGAGCGCGATTGAACACTCTTGGGCACCACTGGGCGCCATTCGCCGAGGTACACTCAATCCAAAGACGGGCGAAGCTTTCGTGATTTACGATCTAAGCGACTTTTCCTGCTGTGGTGCCCGCTCCCGCAGCCCCAGCGCTTTGCAGGGTGGCCTCGGCCCTGTCCGCGCTGCCCCGCTTGGGGGTGGCCGCCGTTGCGGCTCACCTCCCGCTTTTGTTCCTCCGCCCCGGGCCCCTGCCCGTGCTGCCTCGTCGGGAGCCTCGAGACGGGGGTCAATGCAAACGGGGGTCGGCCAGGGCGCCGCATCCTGCAGGACCCTGCAGGGCCAGGGGCGCACTGACCTCTTCGAAGGCGAGCTCCAGCGGGTCCTCCGCGTACGCGGGCGGGCGGGGGCACCCGGGCGGCCACACCACCCCGCGGGCGAAGTGCTCGGCGGGCGCGGCGAGGTCCGCCTCGTCGCCCAGGGCCTCGTGGCGGATGTGCACGAACCGCAGCCCGCTGGCGGCGAGCTCCGCAATGGCCCCGTCCGCGAGGCTTCGGCGGCAGCTCGGAGGGGCCTCCCCATACCATCTTGTGGGCTATTGCGAACCGATGCTGCTCGACGCTGGTCGACGCTCCTCGACGCTGTTTGTCGCTGAGTCGACGGGCCCTGACGCTCAGCCACGCCAGCCGAAGCTAAATCGGCGCACTCATCGAGCACCAGACGCTGATCAACGCAATGCGCTCCAGAAAAGTACGAGGATATGCTCCCAAGAGTTGCTACCGAAAGATGCGCTGCATGAGCGTGGTCTTGCCCGTGCCATTCCTAGAATAAGAAGACACGGACTTTCGGACCCCCACGTGGATTTTGTTTGAATCGGTGCAGGACCCCCTCCCTGGAGAGCGGAGCGCGCCAGGGGCGGCGCCAGAAGCGCCGCTGGGGGGGGTGCCCAACGCCGATTCAAGAAACCCGCGCGAAGCTCCGAAAGTGTATGTTTATGCTGTTTTTGCTTCTGCGAATTCCTGCCGACGACGCCGTAGCGGTGGCCCCTGGCAAGCGAGAACGTGGTGCCCTTGAGTAGCAGATCGGTGCTGCCCATGTACATCAAAATGATATCAGGCACGCAGCAGAGCATCGAGCCCGGCTCGCCGCCGCCTCTGCTGACAAGCGCCGTGGACGCCGGCGAAGCAGCCTCGCCATTGGGGGCGTTCAAAAGGGGGGCGTCCAAGAGGTGGTCGAAAATCGTTGCCCGACGCACGTGCGCGGAACAGGGGGGGGACCAGGGAACGTATTGAAATTCGCCGGTCCAAGGGGCTTGAGGCGTGTAAAGAAATCCTGCAACTGGTACAATAATTTTTTAGTTCGCGCGCGCGACGCGGCCCTTGGAGTCCCCGAACGAAAGTACCCCGAGTGAAGCCAGGCAACGTCGGATCAGAGATGGCCTTTCAGGCTCCACAGAGCGCACCAAGAGGAACCCAAGAGGTCCCCAAGACGGTCCAAGAGGGCTCTGAGTCGCCGACCGATACGTCCAAGACGCTCACTGTGGTCTCCTGACGGCCCAAGAGGCCTCCAAGATGCCCGAACACGCCTGCAATAGGGTCCAAAGAGGGCACCTGGAGGCAAAAAATATAGATTTCCCCTGGATTGTTGAAGGATGTTTGCGCTCTCGCCTTTTCGGTTTTCCAGCGCTCCAAGACGGCCCAAGATCGCCCAAAGACGGCTCAAGAGGCTCAAACAGGGCCCCAAAACGGCCCAAGATGGCCCCAAGACGGCCCAAGAGGCCTCCAAGACGGCCCAAGAGGCCCCGAAGACAGCTCCAACAGGTGGGCCATACGGGGGACCCGTAGAGCGGGCGGAACAAAGTCCCAAAACAAGCACTCGAATGGCCCAACAGCGGAACTCCATGGGTCACAAGCACAACTCCATGGGTGACAAGCCCAACTCACGATGGTGCCACATACCCATGACAGCCCCCACACAAGCCACCCCCCAATAACTACACCGGAATTGCTCCAACTCCAACACTGCTGACGAAACGCCCCTGGAAAACGACCACCGCCCACCAGCGCAACAAGGGCAACGAACGCGCGGGCAAGCCAGCGATCCCACATCATGGGCCGGCGGAATGAGCGAAGCGATCAACAGAAGGAGGGGACATGACATCTGGGAAGACATCATGGCTCTGGCCATGATATCCACGCCCCCCTAGTCGTCCACCCCCTCTTGGCAAACCTCGAGCCATGGGGTGCCTCGACGATCCGACCAGCCAACGATCGCTGATGCGATGAGGAGCTTCGGCCGATGACAAGGACTGCCCATCTGAGGGGGAAAGACAGGGGGGATGGCCAACTTAGGGGGGGGATAACATCGACCTGAAATCGGCAGTACATTTTCCGACAAATCGGCGACCGGCAGGCCCCCGATGGCAAGACCGCACGTTCCAAGGCATGGCGGGCTATCGGGCCCATATCGGCGATGGGGGCAGGAAGAGAGAGGGGAGGGGGGAGCGAAGCGGAAGACGATGAGGACGAGGAAGCAGGAAAGGAGGGAGGAGGAGGAGGAGGAGGAGGAGGAGGAGGAGGAGGAGGAGCATATGAGGAGGAGGAGGAGGCAGTGGGGAAGAGGTCGATGTTTCCGACCTGCAGGCACGACGCATGCACTGCAGGCACGACGCACGTCGAGGGGAGGCACGCTCAGTGGGCTGTGCTGGTCAGCGGACGGCCGTCGGCGAGGTCGCCGGTCATGGGACGGGCAAGAACAATGGCGAGAATCGTGAGCGTGGAATTCAACTTCAGCCGCGCGCCCAGAGACGATGCCAGCCCATTTGGCCCCCTCCCATTGGTCATATACACCGATGCGGTCGGCAGCAGACGTGGTCCTGCCATAGCTACTCACCTCTTCCTGGGCATGAACAACTGCACCAGATTCCATGATAAAGTGGGGGGGTCACATTTTTGGGGGGGTCTGATTTGAGCTGTCTTGGAGGATTCGGGGGGCCGGGCCCATATCGGCGTTCCATGGGCGATTGGGGGTCGATGCATCCCCCCTATGCTCATCCTCCCTGCCGTTGCCCCTGAACTCATACCATACCAAGACGAACCGAGAAAAGAATCGGGTGAGGATGAATCGAGAATCTCTGAGATCTGGCGGCTCTGAAAGATGCCTGGAGGCCGCGGTCTTCTGGAAACGTTCCAAAACGATCTGAGGGTGTTACGGAACGTTCTGGAACGGATTGATCCTCGTCCTGGCCCCGCCAGATCTACCACCCCTCACTCTTCTTTTCCGACTGCGCATCTCCGAGTTCCAGGTGGGCTACGACACACGTGCGCGCATGCATGAACAACAACAACGTAATATGGAAGGGGGTCAACGAGAGAGAGAGAGACACATGCACACACATATAGACAGACCAGCATACCAACAGACATACATACATACATACATACATACATACATACATACATACATACATACATACATACATACATACACACATACATACATACATACATACATACATACATACATACATACATACATACATACATACATACATACATACATGCAGGCATGCATGCATGCATGCATGCATGCATACATACATACATACATACATACATACACATATACATACATACGCATATATATATACATACATACATACATGCATGCATACATACATACATGCATGCATGCATGAATGCATGCATACTTATATACTTACATCTGTGCATACATACATACATTCATACATGCATATATACACACATGCATGTATACATGCATACATACATACATACACACATACACACACATACATACATACATACATACATACATACATGCATGCATGCATGCATACATACATACATACATACATACGTGCGTGCGTGCGTGCGTGCATGCATACATACATACATACATACATACATACATACGCACATACATAAATACATACCTACCGACCTACCGACATACATACATGCATGCATACATACATACATGTAAAAGTACAGAAATACATATATACATAAATAAAAAATACGGACATACATACATACAGGCATACATACATGCATGTATGTATACAGACATACAAACATACATACAAACACACAGGTCTGCCTACCTACCGACCTACACACGTACATATATACACATAAGCATGTGCATACATATACCAATATCTAATATAGGACATGGCGGTAACGCACTTACCGCGGGTTCGTGCCGTGTCGGACGCGGCGATGGCTCCTGACGCCGCGGGGATCATTCGACCTTGCACGATCGGC
This sequence comes from Prorocentrum cordatum, assembly GCA_963575745.1. NCBI lineage: Eukaryota > Dinophyceae > Prorocentrales > Prorocentraceae > Prorocentrum > Prorocentrum cordatum. The sequence goes on along the minus strand of CAUYUJ010000213.1, from coordinate 46,066 downwards.
CGGTTCCGAAATGCCAGATCGATCAACATCGAACGGTTCTGGGTCTGCGGCGGCGTCCAACGTGGAACGCTTTGCGGCGGGGTCGCCTCTGGCCGACACGACGCAGACCTACCCTCCCACCCTTAGAGATGCAAGAAACAACGTGAACATAAACTTTCGGAGCTCCACACGGATCTCTTGGATCGGCGCCTGGATCCCCCTTCCCTGGCGCGCGGGGCGTGCCAGGGGTGGCTCCCGGGTGGGCCGGACGCAGCCCTCCCCACCCCGGGCCGGTTGGCCCTGAGAGGCTGATCAAACTAGACAACCAGGGTCACTGGTGTGATCGGCTGTAGGATCTTCGTGAAAGATAAGCTCCACCCCCTACCCTCTCCTCCTCCTCCTCCTCCTCCTCCTCCTCGTCCTTCCTCTCCCTCCTCCTGCTCCTCCTCCTCCTCCTCCTCCTCTTCCTCCTGCTCCTCCACCTCCTCTTCCTCCTGCCTCCTCCTCCCTCCTCCTCCTCCTCCTCCTCCTCCTCCTCCTCCTCCTCTTCCTCTTCCTCCTCCTCCTGCTCTTCCTCCTCTCCCTCCTCCTCCCTCCTCCCCCCTCCCTCCCTCCTTGCTCTCCAGCCGCCGAGGCCTCGGCCCTGCTCCGTGCCGGCGCCGAGGCGGAACCGAGGCGGGCGATGGCCCTGGCGAGGGCGGCCACCTTCCGCGGCCGCTGCCGCAGCGGGTGCCGGGGTGGAGGGGGGGGGAGAAAGAGGAAGAGGAGGAGGAGGAGGAGGAGGAGGAGGGTCGAGAAGGAGGAAGTGGAGGGAGAAGGAGCAGTGAGGATCGAGGAGGAGGGAGGGTCGGGGAGGAGGAGGAGGAGGACCAGTGTAAGCCTCAGACTCGTCGACGATGTTGGGGTGCACCCTCCCTCCAAGATCCCTCTTCACAGGCCCCCACAAGGGGTCGTTTCCACTGAGGGCATTGCCCCGTTGGGGGACAACCCTGTGAACATCTTGAAACGTGCCAAAACACCCCTCTCAGGACTTCAACGCCCGAATTAACCTGACTGTTACGACTTGGCGATCTTGAATCGTGTCAAAACACGATTCCTGGGACTGCAACACAACGAATCAACGAAACTGTTGCGCCCTGGATATCCTGAATCGTTCCACTAAACATATGTCTGGTACGTTAGACCTGGGACACATCGAAACTCTTGCAAATGTTTGACACGAATGTGAGCGGCGCTAGAACCACATCTTGAAAGACCCGTCCTCAATCCGCGAAACTCTTGCAATTGTTCTAAACGAGTGTGCGCAGCGCTAATGCGAGAATCACACTTTGAAAACGACCCCCCATCAATCCGTGAATCTCCTCAAACTTGTTTCAAACGACGGCGCTAAAGCGAGAACCACATTTTGAAAAACGGCCTGCCCTCGAGCCGCGAAACTCTTGCAAATGTTTAAAACGAATGCGCGCGGCGCTAAAGCGAGAACCACATGTTGAAAACGACCCGCCCTCAATCCGTGAAACTGTTGCCGACTTTGCAGCATTCGAGTCATAACTGGTGAGGATCAGGCGAAACGCCCGGCCCGCCCTTTCGACCAGCCTCGGGGTGCGACAGGGAGGAGTTATCTATAAGAACAGGGAATGGAGGACGACCAGGAAGGGGACGACGAGGAGGACCAGGAAGTCCTCCGGCCCCTCCCTCCTCCCCTCCCTCCGCCTCCCCCTCGCATCCCTCCTCTCCTCCCCTCCACTCCCTCCTCCTCCCCCCTCCTCTCCTCCCTCATCTCCTCCCTCCCCTCCTCTCCACTCCCTCCTTCCACTCGGGTGGGACGAGAGGACCAGATCTTCCCAGCACCTCCGCCAGTGTGCAAAGAGAAAGAGCTCCAGGCGGCCAGGCTGAAAGCCAGCTGCAGGCCGCAGACTTCCCCCTTTCTCTTTCCCCGCCTGGCCGTCCGACCAATCCACGCGTCCCCCGCTCGTGTCGAGGCAGGGCTCGAGCTGAGCAATGTCTTCCGTCTTCGTTTTGATTTGTGTTGTTTCCTCGTTCTGTCTTCGTTCCGCCTCTGGTGCAGGACGGCATCAAAACAACAACAAGGGTCTACGAAAACGCCCAACCACCGCTCAGCTCGAGCCCCGTGCAGAGCACACCTCCTGGACGTGTTGATGGGGAGGGCTCGGCGCTTCGCCCGATCCCTGCACCGGACGGGCGCAACTGCGGGGGTCACGGGCCTGTGAGCGGGGCGAGGTCTGCTGCGAACAACCATACTAATCAGATGTCGGCTGACATGAAGAAACCTACCCAAGGACCCCGCGATGTGTTTTCGTCAACGGGAGCGTCGCACATGCACCACTTCTCCCTTCGCAATCGGCTCCGCAAGCGTGAGAATTTGCGCCCTCACGGCCACCCCAGGACGTCACCCCCTGCGGTGACCTGCGCGCCGCTTCACTACCACCTCGACGAAGCGCGGCGAAACCCGGGAAGCAACGCTCAAAACATCGTTGCTGTCTTCTGTTCGCGACAGCGGCCGTTACCCGCCCTGGCCGCCCCTCGCTTCTCCCCGCTAGGCAACGTCACGACTGGCGCTGACCTCCGAGGTGCCGAGGTGTCTCGAGCCGTCCCTGGGCATTCCCAGACGGCGCAGGCGCGGAACGTGGCATCACCGGCCCACCGCCCCCCCTCCCCCCCCGGTTTAACGTCCGTCATCGCGTTGGACTGGGAACACGCTGCAGGCATTCACGAACACGTGAACGACTGAACGCTCCTTTGATGTGCCCAACAGTCGGCGCGCGGTCACGAGGGGACGTCCGAGACGGACAAAAGGCAAAGGGACCTCTCGAAGTGCGGCATGGCGCTACAGCCAAGGGTTAGAAACCACTGAACAGTGGAAGCGTGAGCAAAAGGGACTGCTGATGGGAGGGGACAGGGGAGAGACAGGAAGCAGGAATTGCAGCAAACGTGCTCCAACAAATCCTCTTTCCCGCTCTGGACCCCCTGTCACCTCCTTCTGAATCCAGCTGGCCAAAGTCGCGCCACAGCGGGCGGGAGGTGGGGGCGACGACCACGAGCACGAGCACGTTGACGACAAGGATGAGGACAAGGAGGGCAACCACGAAGACGACGAGGGCGAGGAGCATTTTCCACGCTTCGGGCTTCGGGCAACGCAAAGAAAAGCCCCTGGAGGTAGCCCAGCCTGGCCTCAACAAGGGTCGTCCGAGGCAACTTCAACACCACCGCGCCGACTCCGGCGACGCCTCTGGGGCGCTTCGCGTGGTGAGACGAGGGCTCTCTGCCATGGCATGAAATCATAAGTGGGTCCTGGTGGAAACGGGTCCTTCCCCAGAATCGGATTATCATCCAGAGCCATTGTTTCATGGTCCTGGGTCGCAGGGAAAAGCTTTGGGAGGACGAAATTGGCGAGAAACCCTGTGAACTTTGTTTCAATGACCAACGTCCATCAATGCTCACCCGTGCGCAAGCCCAAGCCCATCCAAGGACGATTGCCGACGATGACCCCCCTTGTCGGGGCCTGCTTCTCCTTCAGCCCCTGCTCCAGCAGCAGGGGGCCCAGCTGCTCCACCTTCGCCGGCGATGCAGAGAGAGGGGCCACTGTGCTCGAACGCCCGCTCCGTGGCGGCAGGGGCGGCTTCCGAGTATCAGCGGTGAACCCTCTCCGTTTCGTCCTCCCGGAAATGCTCCTCTTCCTGCTTCTGCCCGACGCTCCGCGACCGCATCTCTCCCGTCGATCCTCCCTGCACCTCCTCCCTCTTTCCCCCTCATAGTCCCTCCGTCCTCCTCCTGCTCCTCCTCATTTGCAGCCTCGCGTTCCTCCTCCTACTGTTCTTCCTGATCCTCCCTCTCCCTCAACTCCTCCTCGGTCATCCACCTCCTGTCGTCCCTCTTCCTGCCTTCTTCCCTCTTCCTCCTACGCATCCCACTCCTCCCGCTCCTGCTCGCCCCACCCCCGCTCCCCCATCATGTGTCTTGTCCACACACCCAACATCCTCCTGATCCTTCTCCTCCTGCTCCTCCTGCTCCTGCTCCTGCTCCTGCTCCTGCTCCTGCTCCTGCTCCTGCTCCTGCTCCTGCTCCTGCTCCTCCTCCTCCTCCTCCTCCTCCTCCTCCTCCTCCTCCTCCTCCTCCTCCGCCTCCTCCTCTGGGGAAACCAAAAAAGTACCGATACCGCTACTCCCCGGCCCTCTCCCAGGGTGCGTTCTGAACAGAATTTCAAGCCGAACCCAGCGTTGGCGATGAGAGACCTCTCAGGAGGCTTACTAAGGGGAAAATGAAGCATGGCTCCATGGGTACCTGTTCCTCCTCTGCCTCCTCCCCTCCACAGGGGTGAGGGAGCAGGTGCGAGGGGCGCCGATCTTCACGGTTGGCTTCGTCGTCAACTTTGTCAGCCACCACCAACTCCCCCTCGCACGCGTCCGCGCTGGCCGCGTCCGACGCACCGGGGGGGAGGCGCGCCCAGCAGGAGGGGGCCCCCGCAAAAGGGGGGGATGCGTCCGCTGCCTTGGGTTAACAAGAGGACGGGGGGGAGGATCGAAATTGGATAAATATTTGAGTGGGTGATCGACTGCAGACAGACAGTTCGTATGTTCGACGAAGAATCCAATCTTGGGGTAACGAAATTCTTTAGCCGATCCCCTACTCGAAAGCTAGATGATCGGGGAGAAGTCATGCATCACTATCGGCCGGTGGATCGATCTTCGGAGACCGCGGCACGCGGCGGATCTTGGTATGTCTGGGCCTCCCAGGGCCCGTATGTGTCCACATCCACCGCATGCCGAGTTCCCTGAGAATCGATCCCCCAGGGGTATGGACAAGTCCCCGTCCCAGAATAGAGGAGAGCTCGGGGCGGCGCAGGACCCCGCTGGATGGAGATAGGAACGCTCGGATCTGCCGCGAGAGCTCCGCGAGAACCCGGATCGCCCCCGGCGCCCGGCACGGCTGCTGGCGTTGACCCCGTCGGCCTCCACCCCCTTCGCCGCTACGTCTGCCTCCTCCAAGCCCTCGTGCCCCTCCGCCGCTGGCTACTCTTCTTTGTCCCTGCTCGTCCCTCCTCCTCCGCCACCACCGGCAGCTCGTGCTCCCGTCCCCCCTTCCGCCTCCACCGCCTCCTCCTCCCCGTCGCTGGCTGCCATGGCAGAGGTGGGATTGAGAGCTGCCACGGCGTAGCTCTTCCCCCTGCCCCCCCCCTCCCACCCGTCCTGCCAAGCTGACCACCCACCCCCCGGGCTAAGATTGCGCAAGCGACGCCGACAGTGTCCGCGAGGCCCCCTGGCGGGTGCCACCAAGCCGTCGCTTGGGCAAACCCTTGGAATTTGGTGGCTTGAAAAGAAGCTCGCTGCCGAGCCCGAGCCGGCCCCGCAAATGTCTGGTCCCGCCACCGCGATCCAGAGCTCGCCCAACTTGGGAAGCGAGAGGCGATCAGCTGCGTCACGTCGGTCGGCGCACGCGGAGGATGGGAAAGGAGGAGGAAGGAGAAGGGAGGGCCAGGGAGGAGACAGCAGGCGGAAGGGCAAACATCAGGAGAACAGTACCCACAAACGACAATTGAGGGGCGCGGGAACGACCGCAGGAGGTGGCGACAGCCTCTCACATACTCGCGAGTGGCCTGTGCGGAGGGCAAGAAGCATCCGGCGCGCATCCCCAGGAGAGGTGAGAACCGGGACAAGCCCGACGCGACGCCCTCCTCCCAAGGGCGGCAGTCAAACCCCCTCCGCTTCCTCCTCCTCACATCGTCCACCTAGTCTTTCATAACCTCCTGCTTGTTACCGTCTGCGCCCTACGTCGGCTGGAAATTCTGGGGGCCACGGAGGGCAAGGTAGGTATGAGGCCGTTGGCGAAAGAGCGGCGCGATCGGGTGCATTCCCAGGGGAGTAGTTGACGACGGTACTACAACTAGCAGCAGGAGTACAACCAGCTGCAGAAGTGTTGCAGGTTTGGCGGAAGAGGAGAGGGGAACTGTAAGGAGGGCAAGGGGAAGGAAAAGAAAGAAGTGCAAACTGGGTAAGAGGAGGAGCTGCAGGTAGTTACCCGGGCTCTCACAGAATGCCCAAGGGTTCTCATCGTCAACGCAAGTGCATTTGCGCGGCGCTGAATCATAAGAGGGCAGCAGGCTGGGGACGCGACACGCGGGAATGATGAGCAACAGCGTCCCCTTTCCCGTGAGAGAATTGGCCCAAGCTGAGGAGGAGGCCAGGGGCGAAGAGGGAGGCGGACAGCGGAGAGGTGGAATAAAAAGAGGGAGGGGCAGATGCCTCCGTAGGCCTCCAGACACCTCCTCAGCCAGACTTGCCGAATTGACGTTAGTTGCCAACCCACCCGTTTTGAAGAACTGAAGGTGACGACCCAGACCTTTCGCGACTCGAACAACTTGCGCTGGCAGATGTTCGGCACCAGGTCACACGACCCGGGATCCAAGGACCGTCACCACAGCGACACAGCCGGTCCCCAGACGAGGATCCAGACATCCGACGATGCATTTCTCTCACTAACTTGTCTTGCAGGGTCCTACATACCAAGCGGCGGCCCGTGGCCCATGGTCTCCCGTATGGCCGCATGTGCAACACGACTCGAAGCACAGGTCGACTACATAACTGGTTTGCCCCAGAGCTGCTTGCTCATCGAATCTGCCAAACGTACACCGCATGCTCCGTAGATCTGCGAAACATGCTGCATATGCTTCGCTGAGTCCACGAGCAAACGAGTTCGGGATATATTTCCTGGATCGGCAACCACTGGGTTGTCCGGCGGGGGGAGGGGCCGGCTGATGACCTAACCGTCGCGCTGCGGGCGCCGTCCGGGAGTGCCTAAAGAGATATCTAAACTTATGTCGGGCGTGTCCCCCTACAGGGGTGTTTTCGACGAAAACTAAGAAATACCCCAAAAATACTCCAAAAAGGTAAAACAAATACTAAAAAAACAGTCCCCAGACTAGGTTTGGACTATTTTTTGATATTGTTGGGGATATCTTGCATTTTCCCTCGAAGATCCCCCTGTAGAGGGGACAGGCCCGACTTCAGTCTAAACCTGCTCAACCGAAAGGGTGAGGCTATCCGGGGAAGGGGGGGGGAGTCCGATAACCCGTGTTAGCGCCGGACCCTGGAAGGACAGCCTCTTGGGCAGATCGATTCGACAGTCGATCTCCTACCCGAGGAGGGTCGCGTCTTCAGTCCGCGGGCCCCAGGAAGTCTTGGCCTCTTGCCGGGGGAAAGCTTCTCGTCTAGGCTCCGCTCTCGGCCCCTGGGCCCGACGACTCCCGCCCACCCACACTACCTTGAGGCTGGACATGAGGAACAGCGCCGCGATCGAAGCACACACGCCATCAGAGTATATATATGTATATATATGTATATATATACATATATATATATATATATATATATATATACAGACACCCTCCGACAAACTTTGCATGTGCCTTCAGGGAGGGTGGCGGTGTATAAAGTCGCTGGCTCTCAGTGGTGATTTACACACCGTCACACTCCTCTGAGGCCCAGGAACAACCCAATGGAGGGTGCATGTGTATTCTGCGGCGGAGCACGGAATAAGAACGCTGGAAGGACAGGGACAAGGGGCACGGTCAGCTCACAAGACGTGCGATGCCTCGATGTTTTCGATGAGGCCCCCCCAGGAGATCCCAGCCCTGCTGGGCGTCAAGCACAAGTGGGGGGGAAGGCTTCTTAGATCGAGGCTGCTTCGTAGAAGGCGCCAGCCCTATGTCTATAGACAAGGCCCGCGCCTTCTGAGAAGCAGGAATGCTTCTGACAAGCCCTCCCCCCTCCCCCTACCCCCTTTGCGCGTGGCTGACAGCCCTTCCCCGGGGCTGGTTCCTCTTCAGCTTCTGTTGGGAGGCAACTACTGGGAGGTTCTCGTCGAAAAAAATATGGAGGATCAAGCCCCATTTGGGAGCTGTTACGCCGGAGTGGGCCACGGATTGAGCGGGATCAAGCCGGATGAAGCGGGATTAATATGCGGGATGAAACGGGATGAAGCGGGATTAGGCCAGATCATGCGGGATTAGTATGCGGGAGGAAACGGGATGAAGCGGGATTGAGCCGGAGTATGCCGGATTTCGGACCAGGGCAACATCAGAAGTTGACCTCCCAGGAGATGCACCCGAACTTCTGTCAGGTTGACGTGCATTGGAGGGGGGAAGGGGGAGACGTGGCGAGGCCCCGGAAGCGAATCTGGACTGCACGAAAGCCGGGGCTCCCCTGCACGCCTCTCTCTGGCCCGACAGTGCTGCAAAAGAGCCAGCGGAGAGAGGGGGGGGGGAATGCCAGGCAGGAGGAGGGGGGAATGCCATGCCAGTGGACCTGCTTGAGCTTCGGGAAAGACAGGCCCTCCTTCATGACGCGATCATGTCTGGGATGCGACCCTCGACCCTGGTTTCCAGGGGTCCCCTCGGAGGAGACAAGCGGACCACCGCCACCGAGAACCCATCGGGTCGGCTCCGCACAGATGGGTTATCGGTGGCGGTGGTCCACGCTTCTCCTCTGACTCGGGCATGTGGCAATGGGGGGTGACCTCAATGGGGGGAGAAGAAAGGGGCCCGTCTTCCACCACCATGTAGGTGACTGCCCACTGCCACCTGCCCGACCACGTCTCTCCTCCGATCTCCGCGGAGCCTCGTCCAACTCCGGGGCCCCGAACTTGGCCCAGCCAGCTCGGAGCGCCGCGGCCACGACGTGCTCGCTGCGCCCAGGGCCGCCGCGCGCCATGTTCTGCCGCGTCGGCCGCGGGGCCCCACCCCCTGGGAGGCAACTTTGAAAGGGGCTCAAGGACACACAACTGAATAGCCGCAAATTCCAGACTTCCGAACATGTTACATTTGTGTAAAAGCTGTTCGTCTTCCCCTCCACTTCCCATATTCTCTACATGTTCACGGGAATCGACGTGTATGTGTGCTGAACATATATATATATATATACACACATGTAGATTCCCCTCCTGAAGCTCCCTGGAGTTGAAGCCTGAAACTGAGGGGATCTTTCGGCCACCTAAGAAACCCAAGTAGCCCAAGTAGCCCAAGTATTACCGCTTTCACCGAGATCGGGATCATCTTCCCTCGGAGGAGGCACACTGCCGATACTAGTGTTGGTGCCAACCTGCAGGCAAACGACTGGGAGGTCTTCGTCAGAAAGGTTAATGGCTATTAAACCCGATTGGGGAACCATTGCGCCAAATCGGGCCGGATTTAAGCCTGGGGTGAAGACGGAGTCAGCAGGACTGGGCCGGACTGCGCCAGACTACAATGGATAAAGCAAGATTAGGGAGCCACATTAGGCCAGATGCCAACCAGGGATACAGCGCCGGTTCAGAATTCAACCTCTCAGGACCCCCCCTCTCTCTCCTCATCCGCCCTCGGCCATTTTGAGTGGTGCTTCGCGGTCCGCGGTGCCGCGGACCGTCGTCCTCCTGCAACCGCAAGCGGCAGGGCCGCGACCGCCCGCGGACGCGGGGCGGTTTTTCTTCGCGCGCGGGGGCCCCGCGCGCACAGAGAGCTCAGCTGGGCACCCACTGCCGGCGTCCAGCTCGGAGGCCCTTCGGGGGCCTCTGGGGGCCCTCCCGCGGTCCTCCTTCCTCTGCCGGGCTTCTGCGCGGTAGGTTGATGGCTGCGCTGACGAGGAGGTCAACAATCGAGCACCTAGAGTAAGACGAAGGAAGCCAGGACGAGGATAAATTCGGGTGAGGATAAATCGAGAATCTCTCAGATCTTGCGGCTCTGAAAGATGTCTCGGACTCCGCAGCCTTCTCAAGCAATCCAGAACGCTCTAAGAGCGTTCCAGAACGCTCCGGAACGGACTTGTCCTCCTCCTGGCCCCGTCCGAAGCAAAGCACTTCCATGGTGAGCACAAGGGACACCCACGACCTCACCACCATTGGGAGGCAGGCCAGTAGTCTGCAAGGCAGGAGCGTATGGTGCCATTTTGAACACGCTTGCCATCTAAGCACACAGCCTCCAAGTAAGCTCAGGATCGAGCCGATTCGGCGGCTGGCGACAGAATAGGCCCTATGCCCAGAAGGGAGACCTATGGAAGCGCTTCTCCTACCCTCCTCTGCCGTTTTTCCTCCCTGTTCTTGGTGTGAGAGCGGAAGGAGAGGGAGGGAGTACGTCAGTGAGGCTATGCATGCTGATGTCCCTCTGGTGGTGCAGTACCGGTGCCCATGGGTTTCTCAATCACCGAAGCATCTCCAGCACCCTCCCTTCCCCTCTCAGAGTCTCTCCGATGCTTCAGACTAGGTACTATGTCCAGTACCGGGCCTTCGATGCGAGGCTGTCGTGGACGCTCCAGCCGCAAAGACGGCCTGTCGTGGTGGCGGCGCCCTGATCCCGAGGAGCATAAGAAGAGGGGGGGGGATCTCGCCATGGATGTCAATTTCCCGTACATTTGTCGGTTTCGTGCGTGTTGTTTTTGCTCGATGGTCCAGGATGGTCCTCGATGGTCCTCGCCAAAGAACAAATGCACAAGTCCGAGCGATGCCAAGGGATGCTCGGCCAGAAATGGGAGAGGGGCGCTGACCCCTCGAGCCACGACACCACGCGTCGCTGCTCGACCTCTCCCGTCCCTCGTGGGGCCGTTGCCGCACACGGTTTGTGCACACTGGCAGCCCGCACGAGTTGCAGAACACCCGGCCACCTGCATGGCGGCCCAAGACGGAGAAGCGGTCACGGTCAAAAAAACACCTAGAATACACGGCTCTCAGGGAGCAGCGACAACGACAGCCCCCAGAGGCCAAAACTGGCGGAAGAAAGCGTCTCGATTTGTTGGCGCCTCTGCTCGATCTCTTGTCGGCGAGCGGGAGTGAAGCGAAGTCAAGCGAACGGCTGAGTCGTGCGTGTGAGGCAACACTGGCCTGACTCACAAGAGGGTGTGGAACTCTCCCCGCCCCTGATTGAGATCCTTGTTCTGGGGACCGTCCCCTCCGCTCACGCATCGACGCAGCGTCGAACGTCCGTCGAATTCGGCCGAGCTGGACTCGAACTCGAGTTGCGTTGGCATCGAACCAGCTTGAAGCTGCGTGGGCCCTCGGAGAGCCCCCAAACGCACACCTGACCTGCCTCGGCGGCGAGAGAGGGGGGGGGGAAGCCAGAAGGCCTGGGCATCCTCGGACCCCTGGCCTCCCGAACAGCTCTGTGCGCGTCGTACGGAGCAGGCCCAGGAAGCTCCTCGGAAGTCCCGGGGCCTTTCGAGCCTCCCGAAGAGGCTCGCCTCAAGTCGGGCCTGTCCCCCTACAGGGGGATTTTCGACGAAAAATAAAAAATACCCCAAACAAAAATAAACTTATCCCAGTGCGACCCTACCTAGGCGTTGGAGCCCCTAGGAAAGCAGCATTAGTAGTAACAGTAAAGCTAAGCTAAAGCTAAGCTACAGCGAAGCTACAGCTAAGCTAAGGCTAAGCTAAAGCTAAGCTAAAGCTAAGCTAAAGTTGAGCTAAAGCTAAGCGAAAGCTAAGCTAAAGCTGAGCTACAGCTGAGCTACAGCTAAGCTAAAGTTAAGCTAAAGCTAAAGCTAAATCTAAAACTAAGCTGAAGCTAAGCTAAAGTTAAGCTAAAGCTAAGCTAACGCTAAGGTAGCGCTAAGCTGAAGCTAAGCTAAAGCTAAGCCAACGCTAAACTAAAGCTGAGCTAAAGCTAGATAAAGCTAAGCTAAAGCTAAGCTAAAGCTAAGCTCAAGCTAAGCTAAAGCTAAAGCTAAAGCTAATGCTCCCTGGGGACTTGGGGAACCGCGGGGCGGGGACTGGGGGAACCGCCCGGGCACTGTGCACTGCCGGGCCGTTTTAAGCTAAGAGAGTAAGAACCCTTCTGGGCAGAGCCTAGGTAGGGAACAGTACAGTATTGTTTTAGCCTGTAGCCGGGGACTATCGCCCTGTAGCCGCATAGCCTTATAAGAATCCTATAGCCCTATAGCCCTATAGCCCTGTATCCCAATGGTTCTCTAGGCCTATGGCCCTGTACCCCTACGGCCCTATAGCCATATAAATATAGCCCTATAGCCCTATAGCCCGATGTAGCCCTATAGCCCAATAGCCCTGTAGCCCTATGGCCCTGTAGCCCTATCGCCCTATAGCCCACAGGCCCTATTGCCCTATAGACCCATAGCCCTGTAGCCTTATAGCCCAAGAGCCCAATAGCCCTGTGGCCTTGTAGACCTAGGGCCCAATAGCCCAATAGCCCAATAGCCCTATAGCCCGACAGCCCCATAGCCCTAATATATAGCCCTGCAGCCCTATAGCCCTATATCCCTGTAGCCCCATGACCCTATCGCCCTATCGCCCTATAGACCTATGGCCCTACATCCCTATAGCCCTACAGCCGTGTAGCCCAATAGCCCTATAGCCCAACAGACCTACAGCCCTATAGCCCTATAGACCTATAGCCCTACAGCCCTATAGCCCTAGAGCCTTAAAGCCCAATCGCCCAATAGCCTTATAGTTATGTAGCCCTGTAGCCCTATAGCCCCATAGCCCTATAGCCCTATAGCCCTATAGCCCTATAGTCCTATAGCCCTCTTGCCCAATAGCCTTATACCCCTGTAGCCCTATGGCCCTATAGCCCTATAGCCCTCTGGCCCAATCGCTCTACAGCCCCATAGCCCTATAGCCCTATAGCCATATAGCCCTGTAGCCCTATAGCCATACAGCCCTATGACCCTATGGCCCAACAGACCTGTAGCCCTATGGCCCCATAGCCCTATAGCCCTACTACCCCTAGCCCTATAGCCCAACAGCCCAATAACCCTGTAGCCCTATGGCCTTGTAGCCCTATAGCCCTATAGCCCTATAGACCTATAGACCTATAGCCCTGTAGCCCTGTAGCCCAATAGCCCTATAGCCCTATGGCCATATCGCCTTGTAGCCCTATGGCCCAACAGCCCAATAGCCCTACAGCCCTACAACATCATAGCCCTATAGCCCTATAGCCCTATAGCCCTATAGCCCTGTAGTCCTATAGCCCTATGGCCCTATGGCCCTGTAGCCCTATGGCCCTATCGCCCTGTAGCCCCATAGACCTACAGCCCTATAGCCCCATATCCCTATAGCCTTATAGCCCGATAGCCCAACAGCCCTTAGCCCCTTAGCCATATAGCCCTATAGCCCTATGACCCTATGACCCTATAGCCCTACAGCCCTATAGCCCTGTAGCCTTATAGCCCAATAGCCCTAGAGCCCTGTAGCCTTATAGCCCTATAGCCCCATAGCCCTATAGCCTTATAGCCAAATATCCCCATAGCCTGTGGCCGTATGGCCCTATAGCCCTGTAGCCTTTTATAGCCCAATAGCCCTATAGCCCTACAGGCCCATAGCCCTGTAGCCCTGTAGCCCTATAGCCCTATAGCCCTATAGCCCTGTATCCCTTTAGCCCTATAGCCCTGTAGCCCTGTAGCCCTATGGCCTTATCGCCCTATCACCCTGTAGCCCTGTAGCCCTATAGACCTATAGGCCTATAGCCCTGTAGCCCTATAGCCGTACAGCCCTGTAGCCCTATAGCCCTATGGCCCTATAGCCCTATAGCCCTATAGCCCTATAGTCCTATTGCCCTATAGCCTCATAGCCCTATAGACCTATAGCCCTAGAGTCCTATAGCCTCATAGCCTATAGCCCTATAGCCGTATAGCCCTGTAGCCCTATGGTATAGCCGCCCTAGAGCCCTATAGCCCTATAGCCCTATAGCCCTACAGCCCTATAGCCCTATAGCCCTATAGCCCTATGGCCCTATGGCCCTATAGCCCTATAGCCCTGTTGCCCTATGGCCCTATGGTCCTTTCGCCCTGTAGCCCTATATGCCCTGTAGCCCAATAGCCCTACAGCCTTATTGCCCAATAGCCCAATAGCCCAACTGCCCTATAGCCCTATAGTCCTATGGCCCAAATGCCAAATAGTCATATAAACCCGACAAAAATCCGATTGGGGTTTTCTCCGGTGTCATATCATCAGACGCGGGGGGCCCCCCCCTCTTCTCCCCCTGCCCCCTCCACCTCCGCGCCCTCCCCCCTTTCCTCTGCCTCCTCCTCCTCCCCCTCATCATCATCATCATTTCCCTCCTCGTCCTCTACACCGCATCCTCCTCCTCCTCGTCCTTGTCGTCCTCCTCCTCCTCCATGCCCCGTCCTCCGCCTCCCCCTTCTCCTGCCCGCCCCCTCCCCCCCCCCCCCCCCTTCCTCTATCGACCGCTTCCCCCACCTCCTTCCCCCCCCTCCTCCTCCTCCTCCTCCTCCCCCTCCTCCTCCTCCTCCTCTTCCGTTCCCACGTTCGCGTCGCTATCCTCCTTCCCTTCCCCGTCCTCCTCATCCTCCTCCTCCCCCCCCTCCCCTCCTGTCCTCCTCCTCCTCCTCCCCCTCCTCGCCCCCCTCGTCCTCCTCCTCCCGGCCGGGGTGGGCGAGGGGGGGGGAAGGAGAGGCGGGGGGCAAGGAGCCAGGGGAGATCAAACTGGAAGAGGAGGAAGAGGACGGGGGAGGGGCGAACAGACAAGGAGGATAACGGGGACAGGGTGGGCGGGGGGGGCCCTCTCTCAAACTCATGGTAGCGGCGCGGAGGGAAGGCCCCTCATGCCTGGCGGCTGCGCCCCACCAGGGGTCGGCCTGGAGCCACTCCAAGACCTCGATTTCGAGCGCGCCGGCCACCAGCGAAAACGGCCCTCGCTCGGCAGCGAGCTCGCCGGCCACCAGCTTCATCCTGGGGAATGCACACCCGCAGGGGGGGAGCGGGCGAAGCAAGGGGAAGGAAGGGAGAAGAAGTGGAGAGATGAGGCAGGATTTGGAGAGCGACCGGTCTTCTGCCTGCCGCCGCCGCCGCCGCCGCCGCCGCCGGTCGTCGTCGTCGTCGTCGTCTTCGTCGGCCCGGTCGGGCCTGCCCCGGACGCCCGCGGCTGCTCGGGCTCGGGCTCGGGCTCCAGGCTCCGGCTCCAGGAGGGGCTCCACGAGCTGCAGCGCCCCCGTGCTCAGGGACCGGGTGCAAGCGCCAGCGACGCCGGGGGCGCCGCCGGACGCCGGGCCCGGGAACGCCGGGCTCGGGAACGCCGGCGGCCCGACCTTCCAGGCCCCTGACGACGACGCCAGACCTTCGAGGTAGCCACCAACCGCTGGCGGCCCGAACTGCCTCCAAATCTGGAACAGCAGGTCGACGATGCTCTGCGCCGGGAAGCCGCCGTCCCCGATCCAGGGGCCCGAGGGAGTATCCAAGATGACAGTCGGGGTGCCCAAGATGGCATTCGGGGGTGCCCAAGATGGCATTTTTGGGAAGCCGCCGTCGCCATTTGGAGTGCTCCGGCCGCCACTCACGAGAACGGGCCTGTTCTCGCAAGAGCGGGCGCGCCATCTTGCGAGAACGTCCACGTCCTCGAAAGAGCGGGCGCGCCATCTTGCGAGAACGTCCGCGTTCTCGCAAGAACGGACGCCCCATGTTATGAGAACGTCCACGTTCTCGCAAGGGCGGGCGCGCCATCTTGCGAGAACGTCCACGTTCTCGCAAGAGCGGGCGCGCCGTCTTGCGAGAACGTCCACGTTCTCGCAAGAGCGGGCGCCCCATGGTGCGAGAACGTCCACGTTCTCGCACGAGCGGGCGCCCCATGGTGCGAGAACTTCCACGTTCTCGCCAGAGCGGGCGCGCCATCTTGCGAGAAAGCCCACGTTCTCGCAAGAGCGGACGTCCACGTTCTCGCAAGAGCGGGCGCCCCATCTTGCGAGAACGTCCGCGTTCTCGCAAGAGCGGGCGCGCCATCTTGCGAGAACGTCCACGTTCTTGCAAGAGCGGGCGCGCCATCTTGCGAGAACGCCCGCGTTCTCGCAAGAGCGGGCGCGCCATCTTACGAGAACGAACCCGTTCTCTCGAGAACGAGCCCCTCAGGGCGGCCCCGAGAGGGCCTCGAGAAGCCCCCGAGACGCCCAAGACAAGAGGTCCGCCAGACGACCCGGAGGCCCCCAAGACGGCTTCCGACGTCGGCAGACAGGCCAGAAACGCTTCAAAACGGCCAGAGAGACCTCCAGGAAGCCCCCAAAAGCCCCGTGGAAGCCCAAGGGCGCCCCCAATTTGCCTCCAAAAAACCAGAGGAAGCCTCCGCGAGGCCCAGAGAACTGCCCCAAAGACGCCTCCTCCTCCTCCTCCTCCTCCCCCTCCCCCCATGTTCCCCGCAAGCTTTCAACAACGGCTCGGGGAACACTGCATCCGATGATTTTGGCAAGTTCTGGCGAAACACTCAGCCACATATGCGCTTCCAAACCTGGCGGTGATTCGCCGTAGGCGTCTTTGATAGCGGGGCGGCCCGCAAGACCTCGGCCACGGCGCACCCGACCGCCCATGCGTCGACGGGCGATCCGTACTGGGAGTCGCCGAGGCAAAGTTCTGGAGCTCGGTACCAGATTGTGCCAACCTCCAGGAGCTCCAGCCCGGCGCCGCTGTCCACCGCGACCCGCCAGGCGGGGTCGAGCGCCTCCGCCGCGCCCAGATCGCCCAGGACGAATCGCGGGGGCGTTGCCGCCAGGTAGAGCACGTTAGCGGGCTTCACGTCGGTGTGTATGACGCTATGCGAATGCACGTGGTCCAACGCCCGCAGCAGGGAGGTCCGCCACTGCGCTTGCAGCAATAGGCGTACGTCGGGTCATATCACACTTCAGCACCAGACCCAACGCGCTGTTTTTGCAACCGCGATCCTGCGTTCTGGGCGCCCCCGGGCGGGAAGTACCCGAAGTGAAAATTCGATCGAATTCTTAGCGATTTTAAAAAATCCTGATCCGCCCCTGGCGTTCGCTCGCCCGCCCGGACGCACGCCCGACCGCGCTGGCGGAATCGCGCGGCAGCGCGCATGGATGGCCAGCTGCCAGGCCCGATCCTCCGGCCACTCCTGACCATCCTCGAGCAGCGCGGCCACGGAGCCGCCGCACAAAGGGAAGAGGAGCGCCGGCTTCGCCCCCAGGCGCCCCAAAACCCCGCGCGGTCGCGAGGGTGGACCCATTTTCGCTGAGACAGCCCCCGCCGCGCCGAGAACGGGCCTGCTCGCGCAGCCCGTTTCGGGAGAACGAGCCTGTTCTCGCTGCCGAAGTCGCGGGGGCGGGCCCATTCCGGCGCGACGGGGGCCTCTTCAACGAAACCGGGCCGCTCTCGCGGCCAACGCTGGTCGGGCGCCCTGGGCGCCCGCATCATCGTGACGTCCAGGAGTCGCAAGACGTCGGGGCGCGGCGGGACGGCGGCGAACGCCGCCGCCTCTCGCTCGGCGCCCTGCTGAGCGCAAGATCGGCGGCGACGGCACGGGGGCCCAGCGGAGGAGGGGGGGGGGGGCGACGGAGGAGGGGGGAGATGAGGGAGGGGTGGAGGAGGAGGAGGAGTAAAGGGAGGACGGGCTCCCTGATTGCGGGCTGCGGCTCGGGGCGCGGCACGGTTACAGTCGGAGTCGATTGGGCAGGACGCCCGAGAGGACACAAGACTCTTCCGAAGACAACGTTGCCCCGAACAACCAGAGGACGCGCAGATGGCGCGGGGCGGGATAGGCAGGACACAAGGGCACCCTTCAGTTTGCAGTGTCGGCCTACTAATCAACTCCGAATGTACAGCCTACAATCTGGCACCACCCCCGCTGCGCGAGACCTGCGTGCCTCCGAAGGCCGTTTGGCGCACGGCGGGCCCTCGGGGTCGTCGAAGATCTTCGCTGCCACGGAACTGTCTGACTGGCTGCTCCCGGGGCGCGTCGAGGCGCGAAGGGCCTGTCTGGCTGGGAAAAACTACTGTACCAGCCAGCGTGGCCCCCAAACAATACTAGCTGGTGCAACCTATGTGGCGTAACTGCGCAAGGCGAGCTGCGTGGTGACAGCCCCTTTGTGCGTCGCGCTCGAGGAATACTGGCCCCCGCCATGCCGCCGAACAAACCAGCACCCCGAAAAATGCAAGCACTGTTTCGGGAAACGCACCGGCGCTCCCCGGACATCCCCCGGAGCCCAGCCGCCCAAGAAGATTTCGGCGCGAACCCGGCCGTTGCGACGATATTTCCCGACGCGAACAGCGCCATCTGTATCGTTTCGATGGTCGACCTTTTTCACCTGGCCGAAGGTGCCCTTGCCAATGTCCGCTACTGCCTGGATGTCCGCTGCTGCCTGATGTCGGTTCGCAATGATAGGGGCGAGCAAAGGCGACACCAACGCCGCGAGGAGCTGGGGGGGATCCCCTGGCGGTGCGGCCCCCCCCCTCCCGCTCGAGATATCCCGCATGTCCAGCTCGGGGGGGCATCGTGGACCTCCTCGCTAGAGGTGGGCGCCCTGTTGGCGTCAGTGTCGCTTTCCTCCCCTCGACATTGACGCGGGCGGCGCGAGGGGGGCGGTCTCCTCGGAAAGCCCCCCTCCTGCCCTGACGTCGAGTGCGCGGCCTTTCCTTTCAAGAGGCTCCGGGGGTCCGAAATTCCCCGCGCCCGCATGAACAAATTCGCCAACGCGCCAAAAGCGCGAAATGGGTGTGTCCTCAGGTCCTTTCTCTGAGCCTCAGTACTCAGTCCGGATAAGTCGTCGAGGGAACCGGCGCCCAAAATCTCTTGGGGTTTGCAACCGCTCCCTTCGGGTGCGGCGCGTCTTCTCGCAAGACTTTGGGAAGGGCATTGTTTGGCACCGCTCGCGAGGATCGCGGCCTCCGAGGGGGCCCCGAACTCGAGTTCCCCACCCCTTCCCGCCCCAAGAAAACCCCAAGAAACCCCCAAGAGGCCCCCCCCAGGCACCGAGGGGCCCCAGGGGCCCCCCAAGGGGCGCCAGGGGCGCCCCAAGGGGCGCCCGAGAATCCCCAAGAGGCCCCCCAAAAGGCCCCAAGAGGCCACCGAGAAACCCGAAGAGGCAAACCACGAGATCCCAACCAACATCCACGAGGCCTCTGACCCACCACCCAGGCACTGTGGCGGGATAGCCCCCTGGGGATGCATTATAGGGGCGCCTGGCGTGCTAGACCCTTTCGGTGTTGGTTTTGTTTCTTCTCCAACGCAACTATCCCCGGGACTTCGGCCCAGCCCGCCGGGGTCCTGGAAGGCCACGGAAGGCCGCGTTGCAAAGGGTTGTTCTGCTCCGGACGGCTCCAAGATGGTCCAAAATGGCCCCTAAGATGCCTCCAAGACTGCCGAGATGGCCTCTCCAAGGCGGCCAAGATGGCCCCAAGATGCCTCCAAGACGGCACAATATCAACCGAAGACGGCCTAATACTGGCTCAACATTGCGTAAAACCACTCCGGGGAAGCCCCCAGGAGGCCTCCAAGACGGGTCTAGAAGCTTCCCAGAGGTCCTCCAGGAGAGCCCAGAAGCCAAAACCGTTCATTTCCCTTCGGGCTTCGAATGCATTTTGGCATTTGCTTCTCATCGGCCTTCCGACGGCTCAAGACGGTGGCATTTGCTTGTTTGCGTTCTTCCGACGGCTCAAGACGGCCCAGGAGGTCCCCAAGATCGCCCCAAGATCGCCCGCGAGGCCTCCGACATGGCCCCATGGCGGCCCAAAAAAGCCCCCAAGACGGCCCCAAAAGGGCCCCAAGAAGCCTCCAAGACCTCCAAGAAGCCTCCAACGCGGCCTCCGAGACGGCTAAGATGGCTCGCAGACGCCTCCAATACAGCCCAAGATGCACCCGAGACAGTATAAGATGGCCTTAGCCCAGGGCGGCCCCAGAGGCCCCCAATATGGCTTCCAAGATGGGCCGAAGAGGCTTCCAAGAGCTCCTCCAGGAAGGCCCGAAGAGGCCAATATCATTAATTTGGAATAAGTTGGCTTATGATGTTGGCATTTGCTTCTTGTCGGCCTCAAGACGGCCCAAAAGGCCCCCTAGATCGCCCCAAAATCGCCCACGAGGCCTCCAGAAGGCTGCCACGACGGCCCAAAGAGGGCCCCATGACGGCCCAAAGAGGGCCCCATGACGGCCCAAAGAGGGCCCCAAGACGAGAATGGGCCCGTTCCCGCAAGAACCAGCGCACCATCATGCGAGAACAGGCCCGTTCTCGCAAGAATGGGCGCGCCATCTTGCGAGAACGGGCCCGCGCTCGCAAGAATTGGCAAACGGGCCCGTTTTCCTACGAACCGGCGCGCCATCTTGCGCGAAGGGGCCCGCTCTCGGAAGAACGGGCGCGCCATCGCGCGAGAACAGGCCCGTCCCCGCACGAACAAGCGCGCCATCTTACGAGAACCGGCCCGCTGTGGCAAGAATTGGCGCGCCATCCCACGATGACGCCCCGTTCTCGCAAGAGCGGGCGCGCCATCTTGCGAGAAGGGGCCCGTTCTCGGAAGAACGGGCGCGCCATCGTGCGAGAACGTCCACGTTCTCGCAAGAGCGGGCGCGCCATCTTGCGAGAACGCCCACGCTCTCGCAAGAGCGGGCGCCCCATCTTGCGAGAACCATCTTGCGAGAACGTCCACGTTCTCGCGAGAGCGGGCGCGCCATCTTGCGAGAACGTCCACGTTCTCGCAAGAGCGGGCGCGCCAACCTGCGAGAACGTCCACGTTCTCGCAAGAACGAGGCCCCCAAGACGCCCAAGACGGCCGTCGCGACGGCCCTGATGCGCCCCGGAAAAGCCCCAGGACGACCTGGAGAGGCCCCCGAGACGGCCCCCGCCGGCGTCTGACGAGCCTGGAACACCCCGAGACGGCCAAGAAGGCCCCCGAGAAGTCCCCAGAGGCCCCAGAAGGCCAAGGGAGGCCCCCGAGAGGCCTCGCAAGGGACCCCAGCGAAGCTCCCAGGATGTGCCGACAGTGCCCGAGTAGGCCCCCAAGAGGCCTCATCCTCTTCCTCCCCCATGCGTTCCCCTAATGTTGTCCACGACGGCTCGGGAATACATAGTCTGAAAGTTCGGGCAAGCTCTGGCGAAACTTTCGGTCGCATCGACGCTTCCCAACGAAAAGAACGGGGGCGGCGGCGATTCGCCGCAGGCGTCTTCGATCTGGGCCAGGGGGGCCCATCGCGCAAGCGCCCCCGGGCCCCTCATGGAACCGCCCCCCTCGCGACGTACCCGCGCGCGCTTGAGCGCCCGCGCGCCTGCAGGCGCCGTCGCTTGAGCGGCAGCTCGAGCGCCAGCAGGTCGCGCAGCTTGAGCGCCAGCACCGCCGCTGGCGGCGTCGGCGCCGCGGCCGCCGGGGCCCGCGACGCCTCCGCTGCCGCTGGCGGCGCCGATGCCGCCGCGGCTGCGCTGGCGTCAGGCGCGCCGCAGGCGTCGGCGTCGCGGACGCAGGGGCTGGCGCCGCCTCCGCCAGGGCAGGGAGGGGCGGCCGCCGGGGCTGGGCCGGCGCCTGCGGGGCCAGAGCCGGTGCCTAGCTGCTCCTGCTCCTGGTCCGGAGGCTGCTGATGCTCCTGGTCCGGCAGCGCCACGAAGGGCGCGTTCGCCGCTTTGCACGCGAGCGCAACCAACCTGCGGGGCCCGAAGATATACACCACCACCACCTCCCTCCTTTTCGCTCCCTCTCTCTTCTTTCCCCCCCTCCCCCCTCCATCGCCCTCCCCTCCTCCTCCCTCCTCTTCGTTTCCTCTCTCCTAGGAGGGGGCGAGGGGGGAATGGAGGTGGTGGTGGCGTATATCTCGGGGCCCCCCGCAACCGGCTCACTGCGTCGTACTTCCGCGGCTGGGAGAGCACGAAACCGAGCGTCTTGCCGTCCGCCCCGCGAACGCCGATGGTCGCCGAGAGGCCCCACCGGGTTTGGGCAACTTCTTTTGGCAGCCTTTCGGGGATGGACGGGGAAGGGGGCGGGGGCAGTACAGGGGGGGCGAAGCAGCTCACGGAGCCAGCTCGCGGAGCACTCGTCCGCGACGAGGGCGAATGCGATAGGTTCGCGTCGCGTCGACCCCGGCGCTGGTTCCTGACACCGCGGGGATCGTTCAACTTTGAACGGTCGGCCGTTCCCGAAACGGCGGATCGTTCAACACGGGGCGATTCTGGGTCACTGGCGGCGTTCAGCCTTCAACCTTGAGAGCCCACGGCGGGGTTGCCGACGGCCGACACGACGCGAACCTACCGCGCCCCTTTGCCGAGGCGCCCCCTCTTCGTCCACCCCGAACCTTGCAGCCACGTTCTTCAGGACGCGCGGGTCCGCGGACTGCACCGTCCAGTGCGTCGCATTCGCACTCTTCTGCGCCCGAGTGGGCATGCCCCGGCGGGGGCCGCGCCGTGGCCGCCGCCGCCACCGGGCAGGGCCGCGCCGCGGTTCGCCGCCGCCGCCCGGCAGCCGCGCGGGGCCGCGGGGCTCTGGGGAGCGCCAGGCGGCCGCGCGCTGACCCCGCCGCCGCTGGGCAGGGCCGCGCCGCGGCCCGCCGCCGCCGCCGCCTGGCAGCGGGAGCGACAGGCGGCCGCGCCCTGACTCCGCCGCCGCCGGGCAGGGCTGTGCCGCGGCCTGCCGCCGCCGCCCTGGGGACTATTTGTTGACTATGTTTTAGCCTTTTTGGGGCATGTTTGGGGTATGATTTATTTTTCGTCGAAAATCCCCTTGTAGGGGGACAGACCCGACACAAGGCTCGCCCCTCCTCGCTCACCCCCCCCGGCTCGCCGCCGAACAGAGCCCCCCTCCTGCGCGGCCCGCTGCAGGCCCTTGCCATCGGTCGGACGTCCACTCCCCGTGCATATTGTAGGTTTCGTGCGTGTTTTTTTTCCGGCTCGGGGATCAAGGATGCTCCTCGATGGTCCTCGCCGAGAGTCGGGAGCGGCCAAGAGGGGGGTGTCCAAGAGGGGGGGGTGCAAATCATGACCGGCGGCATGTGCGCGGCCCAGCGGGGGGGCCAGGGACGTAATGAAATAAGAAGCGGCGCCATGAAATCTGAGGAAACATCATGCCCCCCGCCATGATATCCCCCCCCGGGCGTCCACTCCCCGTGCATATTGTCGGTTTCGTGCGTGATTTTTTTTTCCGGCTCGGTGATCAAGGATGCTCCTCGATGGCCGAAAGAAACATGCACACGTCCGAGCGATGCCAAGAGCCCCTGGCTCGCCATCGTGCGGACGTCTATTCCCTGTTTTTTTTCGGTTTAGTGCGTGGCTTTTTCGCCAAATGATCGAGGATGCTCCTCCATGGTCCTCGCCGAAGTAAGCATGCACACGTCCGAGCGATGCCAAGGGCCCCTTGAGGAGGAGGAGGAGGAGGAAGAGGAGGAGGAGGAGGAGGAGGAGGAGGAGGCTCAGCAGCGGCAGCCAACGCCCCGGGCGCGCGCGGCGGCGCGCGCGCGGCTGCGCGGGGAGTCGCCTTGCGGCCGCGGCGCTGCCGTTGGTGGCGGCCTGCCGGGCGGGGAGCCGTGGCGCGAAGGGCGGCCTCCGAAGGGGCCCAGGGACACACCAAGAAAGAGACACAGACAACAGGATTCCCCACACGTTCCTGTATTTTCTGGGTTTTCGTCTTCCCCCCACCTCCCATATTTTCCTATGTTTTCCTGGGGATCGACGATTAATTGTGTCTGTGTGATTTTTCCCTCCTGACTGAAGGGGCCCAGGGACACACCAAGAAATAGACACAGACAACAGGATTCCCCACACGTTCTTGTATTTTCTGGGTCTTCGTCTTCCCCCCCATTTCCACTGGCCATCGCTCGGACGTCCATTCCCTGTGTTTTCGTTCGCTTCCGTGCGTGTTTTTCTCCCGAAATGATCAAGGATGCTCCTCG
>CAUYUJ010000213.1:17500-20000 GCA_963575745.1 Prorocentrum cordatum | reverse complement strand
ACTACTACTACTACTCACTACTATTATACTAACTCACTATACTACTACTACGACTACTACTACTACTACTACACTTTACGACTTACTACTACTACTACTACTACTACTACTACTACCTACTACTATACTACTACTACGGACTACTACTTGCTACTACTTACTACTACTACTATACTACTATACGACGACTACTACTAATTACGACTTACTACTACTACTATACTGCTACTGCTACTGCTACTTGCTAATGCTACTGCTACTACTAATACTTAAACTATACTACTACTTACTTACTACTATTACTTACATACTACTACTCTACTACTACTACTAATACTACTACTACTTACTACACACTACACTACTACTTACTACTCCTCTAAATTTTTTTTTTTTTTTTTTTTTTTTTTTTTTTTTTTTTTTTTTTTTTTTTTTTTTTTTTTTTTTGTTTTACTGACTACTACTACTAGTACTACTACTACTACTAGTACTACTACTACTACTACTACTACTACTACTACTACTACTACTACTACAAATGCCGCCACCAAAATCCTGGACAGTCCTCATCCACCTCCGCGCCCGCGATCACTACCACTACGATGGTGAACTCCGACTATCACCACCTCCCTTCAGATCTGCCACCACCGCCACTGCGATGACCGCTACCCGACGTAAATGATAACGATCGTGTCCCTGCCCACTAAGGGGGCCGGCGACGCGACAAGGGTGTAGGGGAAGGGGGAATGCTTCTGAAGCAGATCGGCAGTAGCATCTTGGCAGCGAAAGCGCCCCGCCGCGCGCCGGGCCTCTCCGCGCCACGGTTTTTTTGGAAGGGGGGGGCCTCGTGCCTTTGGACTCGCCTCTCCCTTCTCTGCCTGCCTACCAAGCCACCCCAACCCAACCCGAAGGCCCAAATCTCAAGCTTTGGGGTAAATGACGGTCTCCAGCAGAAGAACACCAGGACGGCTCCAGGAACCTTCTCCCTCCCCTAACTCCCTCGCCAGGCCTGGCTACTTCCCAGACCACCCCAACCTGACCCGAAGGACCAAATTTCGGGTTTGGGGGGGGCACGTGTTCCACGTGTACTTGTTCAATGTTACCCGACGCCCTCTTTCCCCCACGGGGCACGGAGGGCGAATTAGGGCCTTCGGGTTGGATTGGGGTGGTCTGATGGGTTGTGTTGTGGATGCCATGACAATGGGCATTCTAACAATCCGATCATTGAATTAGAGATGTGTTTAAGATGTGTATAACATGTTCTTAAGAGATGTATAATATATTCGAACCATCTTTTACACATCTGGAAATTATCTGGCAGCATGCTTCCTCTCCATTAATCAACTTCCGCAAGGGTTGTGATTCTCTCGGAAGAGGCGGGCCCCCATCTGCCCTGCCCAGCGGCCCTGGCACCCTCCTCGTGTCCCCCGCTCGTCCTGTCTTGCCACCGCCCTCCCTGCCCGCGCCCATCTGTCCGGCCAATCTGCCCCATCGCCCCCTGTGCACCTACTGCACCCCAAAGCCAAGTCGAGAAGCCATGCGCCAATTGGCGCGTGAGCGAGACAGGGCATCGCACTACTCTGATCCTCTTGGGCCTTGCCTCTGGCAGGGCTCGCGGGCAAACCCGAGGAATCTGGAGGTCTCCAACGGTCCGAGGGCTTCAGTTCTGCAGGGGGCTGCTGGGGCATCCTGCACCCAAGGGGGCAGGGACACACAAACAAATGCACAAACATCGAATGATTCCCGATGTTTCCACACATGTTCTAAGCTTCGTATTCCCCCTCTTCGCATGTTCACTTTTCGGGGGGGGGAATCGACAATCGCTCGTGTCTGTGGTTGTTTTCCCTCCTGATGCACTGCGCGCCTGCTCCAGCGCGTCACCACCATCCGCCCATTTTTCCTGGACCTCACGCTCGCCTCGAGGGGTGAAAAAAGGCAGTGGGCGGGCGGGGCGCGCACGAGGAAAGTGGGAGAGGAGGAAAAGGAGGAAGATGAGGAGGAGGAGAAGACGGAGGAGGAGGAGGAGGAGGAGGACGAAGACGAGGACGAGGAGGAGGAAGATAAGGAAGAGGAAACGGAGGAGGAGGGGGAGAAGGAGGATGAGAAAGAGAAGGAGGTGGAAACAGAGGAGGAGGAGGAGGAGGAGGAGGAGGAGGAGGAGGAGGAGGAGGAGGAGAGGAGGAGTAGGAGCACGAGGGGGAGGAGGAGGAGGAGGAGGAGAGGAGGAGGAGGAGGAGGAGGGAGCGGAGGAGGAGCAGGACGAGAAGGAGGAGGAGGAAGACGGGGGGGGCGAGGAGGAGGAGGAGGAGAGGAGGAGGAGGAGGAGGAGGAGGAGGAGGGAGGAGAGGAGAGGAGGAGGAGGAGAGGAGGGAGGAGGAGGAGCAGGAGCAGGAGGCGGAGGAGAGGGTCGAAGGAGGAGGAGGAGGAGGGAGGAGGAGGAGGAGGAGGAGGAGGGAGGAGGACAACGACGAGGACGAAGAAGAGGAGGACGAGGAGGAGG
>CAUYUJ010000213.1:0-15000 GCA_963575745.1 Prorocentrum cordatum | reverse complement strand
GCGGGCGCGAGTTGGGTCGCGTGTGATGTGTCGCGGGCAAGTCGCGGATGGGTCGCGGGGTGGTTCGCGGGTGGGTCGCAGGTGTATCGCGGAGCGGGTTGCGGGTGGATCGCGGGTGGGTCGCGGGCGGGTCGCGCGCGGGTCGCGGGCTGGGACGCGAGTGGGGCGACAACGACAACAAGGCAACGTAACGCAACGTAGCGCAACGCAACGCAACGCAAAACAACAACAATCCGCACCGCAGGATCCCGTTTCAACCACGCACCCAGGGACACTGGACGACCGCTCGGCCTCCTCACTCTGATAACAATACATCGAAAACACGTGTGGGAATTAACAAACAAATCTCATCGTCCGCGCACCCCCTTCCCCGCTGCTTCCTTTCTGTCTACGACCGAGGAAAACGAAAGGGCGGATGGGGGCGCGCAGAGGAGGAGGAGGAGGAGGAGGAGGAGGAGGAGGAGGAGGAGGAGGAGGAAAAGGAGGAGGAGGAGGAGGAAAAGGAGGAGGAGGAGGAGGAGGAAGGGGGGGACGACGACGACGACGACGACCGTCGCACCGCCGGCTCCCAAACAGCGTTTGCCCTACGCCGCGCAGACACAGTCTGGGGTCCACGGAGCACTGTGATTCCCCAAAGAGCGCTTGCACTTACGTGGACCCTGTTTGGGGTCCCATCTGTCGCCCTTTCTTTTGTCTCAAGGCTCTCGTTGGGACAGTCACCTTCGCGATATGCCCAAACTGAACTCTGGCCTGCGTCCCGCCTCCAGATGTCCGGCAACGCAGGGTCCACGACGACCCACCGCTGCTCGCCGGAGGTCGACGAGATCTCCGCGCGAAGCTGTCGACGGGATCATCTGCTAAGGGAACCCGTTCCCATCGCGGATAGATGGATCTGGACCTGCACTCTTCCCAAATAGCGTGCACGATCTCGTTCGCGCGAACGGCTCTCAACGAACCCTCGATCCAGGAGTACTTCGCGGAATCGCTGTCGATGAAGTGAATCCATACACACCTGCGCAATAACGTCGGCCAAGTGGCCAACGATAGCAGGGACACACCGCCTCGATCTCCTGGATGGCGATCACACGGTCGTGCCCAAGCCACCGCATCATCCAAGGCTCTGGTACCGCAATGTCGGTGAGCGTTGGCCGGAAGTCTGGGTCGCGCGGCTCTCAGATGCCTGCTGCCTTTCGCCCCGTGCCTTCCCCGTCGCTCACTGTAACAGCGACGGGCCACGATCCGAGGTCGAAAAATACTTTTCGGCCTGACTGCTCGCGCAGAGCGCGCCGGAACGAGCGCGGCGAGGCACTGGTGGAACCTGGCCAGCCCGCCCCCCCGCCGCCATCGAACTGCCGACGCCTCGCCGGCACCGGCGCTGCGGAAGCGTAGCGGCCAAAGAGAAATGAGCGCGCCCACTCCGAGCGGCCTCTGAGGGGGGCCCCTCTGCAGCAGGCAGCTAGCCGCTCCGCGGGTAATAGTCGACGTCGCCAATTAGCGCGGCTGCTTGCTGATTTGGCAACCGAGCGACAAGCCGAGGGATGTCAATCATGAGTTCTGCCCCGAGCAGCTTCCACGCGCCGGCTGGCAGGGGCAATTTCTGATGATCGAGCCCCCACCCAACTGCTCGCGCAGCCAGGCCCCGCAGAACCGCGCGCAGGATGATGCGCAGGCTCGATCCACGCACCAAGAGTCGTCGCTGTAGTGACGCGTTGGAATGGCGAAGGCATGCCTCGCCACGGCGCGCATCGCCGCCGGGCCCCTGGCGCAGCGCATCAAATTCTGACCCAGCGCCCCCAAACACTTGGCCCAAATTGCGCCGGAGAACCGGCCCGAGCCGCCCGGGGTGCCACGTCGCCGACCACACCCACTGCATCTGCTCTGGGGTCAGCGGACTTCGGAGGAATGCGCCGCTGCAGTCGCATGCGAAGCCAGCGAGGGGCTGTCCACCACCCCGGTGCTCCTTCGAGAAGCGCGCTGCGGCTCAAGCCGCATCCAGATCGTCTGGCGCGTGCGCCTCCGTCGCGTGGGCGGTTGCACTCGCGCCGCTGGATTTGGGCGGGGCCCTCGATGTCGCGCGCTTTCCGGGCGCCCGTGGGCCCGCGCCCCCACGCCAGAAAACTGGGGCGCGCAGCCGCGTCAGCGAGGTCCACGTCCGAGACAGGGAATGGCCCCTCAACAACTCCAGAAGCAATCCCCCCCCCGCGTTTCGACCGGGCCGCCTGGTCCGAGGCGGCGTCGCCCGCGCCCCCGACGCCGGCGACGATCCGGCGGTTCCTCTCGAGAGCCTCCTTGACCCAGGTCCTGCAGATCGACCGACGCCACAGACTCAGCCGCCCTGCAGAAGCCTGCTAGATGGCACCCGGCCGCCCGGCGCACTTGGACTCGAAGTGCGTCTTGTCTGGGTGCCCAGACGCGCCAACCAGCCTCTTCAGAAGGGGGCCGCGCAGGTGGCCGATAACCCGGCGCACGTCGGGGTGCAGAGCGGCAGCCCAAGCCTCCCTCTCGGGCTCCAGATTTTTCGCTCATTCTGAAATGAGCGAGCAAGCTTGCAACCTGGTTTTCTTCGTCACCTCTGGATCGGCAGCTCACCTCCGGCACGCTTCCTCTGCCGCGGCGCCCAAGGACGCGCATCGGGCGTTCCCAGGTGCATGGTCACACGTTCCAGGAACCCCCGAGGCCCAACGCCTTCCGGCGCCAGAAGGGCCGCGCCGGCGTTCCGCGGCTGCGAGCCGCTAGCAATCGCGCGGCCCGCGCGCGCCATTGCCGGGGCGTCGCGAGCGCCACCGAAGCCCACCCCGCGGCTCACCAGCGCCAGCTCTCTCAGACGCATCGCGCGCGGCGCAGAAGCATATCCACTCGAGAACCGCTGGCCCCTCTTTACCAAGGGCGACCGCTCCTCATTGCCGGGGGGTCACGAGGGGAACTCTCAATCGCACGCTGGGTGCTCACCCACGCACGCCTCGACGTTGTAGGCGCGCTTGAACTTGCACCGGTTGCCGCGCTTGCGCTTGCCGTCGTTGTAGAACTTGCAGAACTCTTTGCCAGAACTGTCGGCCGCGACCGTCTCGAGGGCTGCGCGGGCCTTTTGAGCTGCCGCGGCGGCCCCGCCGTCCCAGCTGCCAGCGGCGGCCCAGTCAGCGTGGAGCTCGGCGAACAGGAAGACCCACTCGGCCCTGCATTCTTTCGCGGCCTCCGTGAGTGTCTTGTTGTCGCTGCGTACGGCGTCCCCCCACTTCGCGCGCGTCTGTTGGTCCGCGCGCCCCACGGCCTCCGCGCTGGGGAGGCGCCCGTTTCTTTTCTCGTACGCCTGAAGCGCGACCCACTCGTGGTAGTCCAGCAACGCCAGCCACTCCGCCGACGCCTCTTTCCGGCGCGGCGGCCCATGCCATCGTGTTCGTGAGGACGCGGCGCTTGTAGGTGAACGCGTGAGCCGACATGCTGTTGTCATTGGTTTCGTACTGCGCGGCGTGGTTGTCAAGGGCGCGCGCCTTCCTGAGGTCGTGCACCGCGGGGGCCTTGCGCTCGTGCTCGCGCACCAACCGCCCCATCAGCGCATCGTTTCCGAGGAGGTGGGCTGGCAAACGGATTTGGTAGCAGTGCACAAACGCGGTTGTCTTCTTGGCTCGCACCTCTGGGTCCACTGGGTCGTCCCAATCGCCGAACATACCCCTTTTAGTGGTTACGGCTCTCGAATTACCAGAGTTCCGGCCTCTTGCCACGCAGCCTTTACCGGCTGGCACAGCGGCCTGTCGGACACATCCAACCCCGCAGGGGTACAAATGCCCTCGCCGACATCGGCGCTCGAGTCCGCTAGGCCATCGAATCTGCATATTGTTACCATCAGTTGTGTCCTCAGGTACTCAAGCATCTCGTCGTCGACACCGTGCTTACGAAGCTGATTGTCAAGCCGAGCATCAATATCCAACGCCATGCGTGGCTTACGGGAGCTTGTTCGTATCGGCTGAAAATTGCGTTGCGTTTGGGCCTTTTTTTTCTTTCGAGCCCCTATGGTTCATGACAGATCCGGTTGACGGGCGCGCACCAAACAACAGGAACGATGCATCTAGGGCTTGCATGCTCCTCCCCGACGTGCATGTGTGCGTTAATGTACTGGACATCCTGCTCCCGGCATCTCGACCATTTCGAACATATGTTCAAGGACCAATGTGGCGTGAAATGTGGATGTGCTTAAGCACTCATGTGACGCGAACGGCCGTTCGCACTGCGGAGTGCCCTGTTGTGTCGTAGGATAGCGGATACTCCCGGTTGTTCCTACACGTTCCAGATCCATATAGCTCTCGTTTGTTTCTGGCACGGAAATACCTACGCATGTTCCAGCATACCATGTGGAGGCTTCAACCTTGAACGGCCCGCCTGGGGCGCCCCCCTTGACCGTTTCACGCGGCCGGGGGGGCGCCTCGGGTTACCTTGCATGAACATGTAAGGGTTCCAACCTTGAACGCCCGCCCCGGGCGCCCCCCCCTATCGCTTCACGCGGCCGGGGTTGCGCCTCGGGCCACCTTGCAGGAGGATGTGAAGGCTTCAACCTTGAACGCCCGCCCCAGGCGCCCCCTCTTGACCGTTTCCGCGGCCAGGGGTGCGCCTCGGGTCACCTTGCAGGAGGGTCCCGAATGTTCATATGTTGTACTTACAAACAAGACAATACATGGCAGCCCCAAGACCCCTAGACGATTGAAACGCCTTTGACCCCATGTGAGCGCCAGCGTGGATATGTTCACTCATCGCACGGGCGGGTATTGCTGCGTATTTTTCAGCTACACTTCTCCATGTTTGTCTTATTTGGGGTGGGAGACATTGTCGGGTGGGCAAGCTCGCCCTTGGGACTCTGAGCCGAAACCCTCCGGAGAAGGATTGGGAGGCCCCAGCGCCCCTCGCTGTCCTAAGCGGCCCCTCTCGGATTACTCGCTCGCCCCCTCACCCAAATCCGCAACTGCCCGTCTTACACAGCAGTCGGAGGTACGATGAGAAATGTGGACGCCACCGGCCCTGCCTATCACAAGCCCCCGTCCAAAAGCATAAGAAACATATGAAAGAAGCCGCTTCCTGACGGCGCATTGTGGAGGAGGGGGCGAGGGATAGATAATAGCGCAATAGGCTCTCGTGCATCACCACCAGTGCCTAGCCAGGGCCATCCTGGGCCCCAGCATGGTGTACGCGCCCTCCTGGGACCCAGCACGGCCCTGGAATACATGCAGAACATGTTGGAAGATCCCTTCGTCGGAATGACAGATCCTCGAGAATCAGATGGAATCCTGATAAGCCTATGAGTTCTGCTGGATTATTGAGGGGGGCCCTGAAGGATCCTCAAGGGCTGTTAGATCCTCAACAATTCCCGGGAATACAAAGGAATCCCGAGACATCGGGTGGAATCTCTTGGATTACAGGAGATCGTCGGCCATCCCGAGCAATCCTTCAAAGCCTCACGAATTCAAGAAAAGATCTGGAGGCGTCCTTGGGACTCTGTGAAGTCCTGACGAATCATTCTGAGGAGTCATGAGGGGCAGACTGAGAATAGTATGACGGATGCTGAGGAATCATAAGGGTTCCTGGGGTATCCTGAGGAAGCCTAAGGGAGCCCTCAGCATTCGTGAGGATGTCTGAAAAATCATGCGGAAATGATCAGGAATCCCCGGGAATCCAGAAAGATCCCTGGAATACTCAGGCACCCTCCCGAAGCCAGAACATCCGATATTATCATGAAACTCAGATGGCATCCTGAAGAGAATCAGAAGCAAGGGAACGTGTGTTGTGTTGTTCCCTCCCCCCGATCTCCCAGAAACGCCCTCGCCGCCGACATCAATAAAGTACAACACGGAAAACGACAATCCGCACCGCGGTATCCCACTCCAACCACGCACCCAAAAATAGTGTAGACCGCTCGGGCCCCCTAACTCTGACCAAGCAGTCTGCGTATCAATCAATCGGTTGACAAATTAGCCCATCAACCCAACACGCAACATCGACATCATCGGCATCTTGGTCACCGTGGGCGTCGTTGAACACGACACTGAGAAGGGCATCGCTGACCCGACCTCACCCGACCTTGGCCTTCATGGACGGACTGAAGACAAGCCCTTGCAATGTCAAACCCATCCCCCAGATTTAGCAATCGGCATTTCCAGAGATGGTATTCGGTTGTGGCTCTCGAGGTGGTGATCGGCCTGGAAGCTCTGGAGCACCGAGGACCGACGTCACAGCACTCTCAAGCCCCCCCCCCCTGGCGAAGCCCCCCCCTGGCAAAGCCCTCGGGCAAGGAATGCCCCAAGCGCCGTTGAGACAGCCCTGACTTGCACGTTTGGTCGCTCACAGCTTCGCGGTCCGCTTGCGCGCTGCGCAGAGAGGGCGGCAAGCAGTAGAGCACAGCGCCAGTGCGGCTCGAGGGCAGGGCCCCTTTCCGTTCAGGACCCGGGTGTCACTGTTGGCCAGCCTCGAACGCATCGCTACCCTCAAGATTGGCAAGCCAAACGGCATGGGCAACCTCAGGGATGCGCCTGCAGAGGCCGAGGGCGCACCCAAGATCGGCATCGAGATAAGGCGATGCCATGCATAGGGGTAAGGAGATGTCTCAGGCTGGTAAGTTGCTTGCCGTCGCTCGGACGTTAAGTTCCCGTGCATTCTCCGATTGCGTGCGTGTTTTTCCCGCCAAATGATCAAGGATGGTCCTCGATGGCCGTCGCCGAGAAAAAAATATGCACACATCCGAGCGATGCCAAGGGGTAGGGAGATGTCTCAGGCTGGTAAATTGTTTGTGGAAGCGGTGGGAAACGAGCGAATCCCCATCCACGCCATCCCACGTCTGAATGCCGAGGCGGAATCCAGTGGAGGCGCGATCCCACGAGCAGGGGGCGAAAACCGCGCGGGGCACCCGCACAGAGACGCAAGGCGCCTCGCGCCCGACGCCCATCGCAAACTCGAGGCCGGACCAGTCTTACCGAGACCGCCCTGTGCATCACTCGGACGTGGCCTTCTCGATGTGGATACAATCAAAAACCCTAATAAGGACGCGCGGTAAGGACGCAAGACCCTTGCAAGCCGAGTTGGGATTGTTGGGGCGGCGGACGACGAAAACCCCGTCAGCGGGCAAGCGAAAGAGGCCAAGGACGAGCCGCAAGAGCAAGGCAGAGCAAGGACGCAAGGGTACCCTGAGCATCGCCGCGCGTCCTTATTAAGGTTTTTGACTGTAATCCCTGCCCGCCCCTGGGATCCGATTCACGGCTAGAGCCCTGGACCACATGTCTCTGTCTATGTTCGTGCCCGATCGATCTGTGAGGGTCTCTGGTCACGTAATCCCCGCCCGCGAGTGGCCTGGGGGGAGGTTTCGGTGGAAACTCATGGGAGCCTCCAGTGCCATCATCTTGCTGGCTTTTGTGGATCGACGCCCAGCGACGCAAATCAACGCTAAATCGATGCTAATCGACGCAAAGCGACGCTAAATCGGCATTACATCGGCACTTGCTCAACGACTACCAGACGCTAGCGCACGCCAGAGCACTCTAGACGGCATTGCGATGGCATGCGGCGCTCCCACGCTTTGCTGCCGAAAGGGGGGAAATGTGTGCGGGCAAGACCTGTGCCCACATCCACTGCAGCTTGGAGTTCCTGGCTTCCCTCAGAAGAAACCCGAGGCGAACTGGATATGGATGAATATCTGGTCCCTGGAGGCTCCATCTGGCGTCCCCTCCCAAGAATGTCCGAGACGCCCTGGATCATACATTCCACAAAATGCATACTTTCAACGACTGGCGTGTAGATCTTGCCCACGGCTGGCGGCACTGGCAGTGCAGGAGCATCAGCAGGCGGGACGCCCCTGGGGCCAGGTCCGGACCAGGCCTGGCAAAGCGCCCCGCCCCCCCCCCCCGGCCCCACGCGGAAGATGTCCTGCCACTCCTCGGGGGCGGGCGCGCCGCTCGGGAGGGAACGATCTGCGCGAGGAAACGGGGTCCTCCTCCCTCCCTCTCCTCCTCCGCTCCTCCTCTCCTCCTCCTCCTCCTCCTCCTCCTCCTCCTTCAGCTCCTCCTCCTTCTCCTCCTTCTCCTTCTCCTCCTCTCCCTCCTCCTGCCCCGCGGCGCACGCCTCGTGAGCTCACCTGAGAGTCTGGCCACGCGAGGGCAGGCGAAACGGTGCTCTCGCCGCAGGGCCACGCAAAGATCCTGTGGCAATTCCGACGGCACCCGTGTGCGGTCCGTGATGTTTCCCCACTCGCCGAATTCGCGGGAGGCGAGGCCGCACGCGGGCGCCTCCCGATGGCCCAAGGGGGAGCGCGTGCCGGTCCCAGATTTCGGGCTGAGCCATGGCTGGCCCTGTGGTGCGGGAGGAAGGGTGGGAGTGGGGGGGGGAATGCCCGGGGAGGGGCCTGCTCCTTGAACGCCCGAAATGGGTACGGAAAGAATGGGTACAATGCCCAACAAATGTTGTCCCAAACCAACAGCGGCCGCTGTTGGGCAGGCGGCCTTCTGTCTCGAATGGGCACAGGCCGCGGCGGCGTGGACAGCAAATCCTGTTCAGAACTGAGCAGTAACTGCTGTTGGGCATTGTACCCATTCTTTCCGTACCCATTTCGGGCGTCCAGATGCTCCTCCGCAATCCTGGCCACCTCGCCCTCCTGCTCCTCCTCGTTGCCCTCCCGGGCATCCGTGCCCGCCCGCGCCTGCCCTTCACCTCACGGCCAAGTCCCTCCCCCTCCTTCTCGGCCTGGCCCCCTCGTCCTCCCCAGCCCTCCTCCTCTCCCTCCTCCATCTCCTGCGTCCTCCTGAGAATCCATACTCATACTGCTCCTCTTCCTCCTCCCTCCTCCTCCTCCTCCTCCTCCTCCTCCTCCTCCTCCTCCTCCTCCTCCTCCTCCTCCTCCTCCTCCTCCTCCTCCCCCTCGTCCTCCGCCTCCTCCTCCTCCTCCTCCTCCTCGGCCCTCAACTCTCGACCTCCCTCCACCCTCACAGGAGGAGGGAGCAGGGGTGGGAACGCGGGGGTGCGAGCAAGGGCAGTGGACTCAATCGGCGGGAACGAAAGGGTAGGATTAAGTCGGGCCTGTCCCCCTACAGGGGGATGTTTGGCGAAAAAAAAAAATGCCCTAAAAATACCCCGACAAGGTAAACAAATAATCCAGAAATAGTCCCCAGACTATGTTTGGACTATTTTGTGACTATGTTTTGGGTATCTTTTATTGTTCGTCGAAAACCCCCTGTAGGGGGACAGGCCCGACTTAAGGGTAGGATAGCAACGGGTGAAGAAGAGAATCAGCTCACGCAGCTGGTCTTCCTGGCGCCTCCAGGGCGCCGAGAGGGGCGCCCATGCATCGAGTAGTAGGCCCGGCGGCGGCGCCGAAACTGGCTGCATGCGGCAAGTTCTGATGCCCTCCTTCTCCTATTAGGGAACCACATGCGAACCCTACCCCACCCTCCCCCTCAGAAATCGTGGGGGGCAGGGGTTGGGTTCGCATGTCATGTGGTCCCCTGCCTATCCCCCCCTCTCGTCTGGCCCGACTCAAGCGGCAGGAGCATGGCAGAACGGCGGGCCTGTGGGCGCGGGCGTGCTTTCTGGCCGCCGACCGGTCCTGCTTCTCGTAGGCGGAGCCGAAGTTACGCGCGCGGTCCAGTTGCTTCGTGGACGGGATCGGCAGCCTGCGCGGGGTGGCGCACGCGACTGGCGGGGCAAACCAGTTGCATCAATCAGATTCCCGAGCCGTCCCTTTCCTGAGTAGCTACCTGGCCTCCCCAACCTGACCAGACAACCCACGTTTGGGGTTAGGAAGGGGTATGGGATCCACATGTGCTTTTCCAATGTTCCCCGATGCAGGTGGTGACTTCCCCCCCTAGAAGAACAACAAATTGCACAAACATCTTCTCGGATCGGCGCTGGGGCCTGCGGTCCAGTGCCGATCCGAGAAATCTGCGTGGACCTCCGACATGTTATCTTTGTCATGGCTTGCTCATCGAACGTTCCTCTCACCCCCCTCTCGTCCGCCCCGAGAACGGCATCACGGCCACAACGGCACGGGAGAGGGAACGTGCGCACCGCCACCACATACCCGCAGACCGCATCCTGACAACGCAGGGCGCATCTTGGAACAGAAGACCCGCCCTAAAGACCCGAGGCGCCCTTGGACGCAGGAACCATTATTTTGGTCGCCCGAAAAGGGTACGGAAAAAACGGGTACAATGCCAGACAACAAATGTTGTCCCAAACCAACAGCGGGCGCTGTTGGGCAGGCGGCCCTCTGTCTCGAATTGACACAGGCCGCGGCGGCGCGGAAAGCGAGCCCTGTTCAAAGTGGACAGGAACTGCTGTTGGGCATTGTACCCATTCTTTCCGTACCCATCCCGTTCGTGCCGAAAGACAGACTCCGCCAGAAATGTTCTAAGAACATTTCGTGGAAACCACAAAAAGGTTCTTAGAACATTCTTTGGAGGGGCTATAGGCGAGCCAGGACGCTTCGCCACTGCTTGCTTGTCACGCATACCCGCTCTTGGCCAGGGCAGCCCTGGCATCGGGACGCGCGCCTCGCCGGCCGTGCCCGGGCGGCGCGCGCCCGAGCTCGGGCCGAGGCGGGGCCCGGCCAGAGCCGATGCCGCGACGGGGCCGTCCTGAGCGGGGACCGGCCGTCCCAGCATTCCTGTAGCCCTACCACGACATGTTCTTAGAACCCAAACTTGTTCTGAGGACAATCGGGGGTGGACAGAACCCCCGACAGTGACACGTCGATTAGTGAACTGTCCGTGTTCGGTTCTCGAGAGGGCGCCGTGGCCGGTATTTTCCAGGCTTGCGCCCGCCAGGTTTGGGCCTCAGGTCGTTTTCACTAAACCACGTTTTACTAAAGGGGGGCCTGTCCATCCCCGAAACAAGGAAACATGCTCTCAGAAAAGAAACCCGATGTGCCAAAACGAGACGGACTCTTCCAGAGCTGCCTGGCCAAGGCCAAGGCCGAGGCCG
Organism: Prorocentrum cordatum; assembly: GCA_963575745.1. Lineage (NCBI taxonomy): Eukaryota > Dinophyceae > Prorocentrales > Prorocentraceae > Prorocentrum > Prorocentrum cordatum. Next base: position 4,053 of record CAUYUJ010000213.1, on the reverse strand, counting down.
ATGCCATGCTGTGGCCGTCGGGTGCCCCGGCGCCGATCGCCCTCGCCGCGGCCCAGCCGCCGCCGAGGCTCCGCCGGCGGGGCCGCCCTCGCGTCTCGCCGCTGTCGGCCTCTGCGCGGGGGCCCTCTGCCGGCTGCCGCCCGAGGGCGGGGGTGCGGGCTCTCCTCGACGCACGAAGACGAGGCCCTCCTCTCGCCATCGCTCGGACGTCCATTCCTCGTGTATTGTTCGATTTCGTGCGTGTTTTTTTCGCCAAATGATCAAGGATGAGCCTCGATGGCTGTCGCCGAGAAAACCATGGACACGTCCGAGCGATGCCAAGACTCACGAAGACGAGGCCCTCCTTGGAGCGACCCGCGGCTGGGCACACGCTGGGGCGGCGAGGGCCCTGGCTGCGGAGACTGCCCCTCTCGAGAACCGTAGTCGAGCGCATACTGCCACGTATATACCATCGCCGTCCAGCGTCAATCTCCATCCTCTCCTTCCCTCCCTTCCATCCTCTCCCGTCCCTACATCCCTCCCGCCCCTGTTCCGTCATCCCCGATCCCCCGCCCTCCCTTGCCGTCTCTCCTCTCCGTCCCGCCCAAGCCCTTGCTTGCCTACAATTTGGCGCAATGTAAAACAGAAGCCTCGGTGCAACAGGCCACCTCCAACAAAAAACCTCAGACGGAACAAGACTAAAGGGGCCCTGGGACACACAAATAAATACACACAAATAGCAGGCTCCCCCATATGTTGTCATATTTTCTGGGTTTTCGTCTTCCCCCCAACTTCCCATGTTTTCCCATATCTTCCTGGGGATCGACAGTGAATTGTGTCTGTGTGTCTTTTCCCCTCCTGAAAGGCAGCTTTAGTTCTCTGGAGCAGACGACCCAAGACCGCGCCTCGACGACTCCAGACACGTCCAGAGCAAAAAAAACACGGCCCAACAGCTCCCCAGAAAAGACCACCACCACCCAAGATTAGGGGGCCACATGCGAACCCTACCCCTGCCCCCCACGATTTCTGAAGGGGAAGGTGAGGCTCACTTCGTTCGAGAGCTCCCGAGCAAAGTGAACCCCACCCTCCCCCTCAGAAATCGTGGGGGGGTAGGGGTAGGGTTCGCATGTGGCCCCCTAAAGATGCCCCAACGACGCATCGCAACACATATGCAACACTGCAGATGTGCCACGCCCTGGCGTTGCTGCGCCGCTTCCTCGGACGAGCTGGCGAAGCTGCGCTGCGGCGCAACTGCGTTACGCAGCGTCACAGGGAGGCGGGCGCACTGTGTTTGCACTGGTGATGCCATGAAAGATGGCCCACGCGCGCAGACTGTACCCATGATTGAATCCTGCATGCGCTTACGATGACCCCTGAACCTGTGTGAGCGGGAACACTCGGAGGAGAAACGCGGGAACCCCCGCCGCAGAGAACCAGTCAGGGGGGGCGCCCCTGAACGGTGGCACGCATGAGCGTCGCCCTGCACTGGGTGGTGCGCGGGCGTGCCATAGCCGCCGGGTCGCCCCCCCCCACCCGGGGGGGCGACGCTCCGACATGGCACCGCTCAAGGGTGGGGGGTTCGCCCCGATTGTCTCTCTGTGGTGGGGGCCCCCGAATTTCTCCGCCATTCACAAAGTAAGTACTGACAAACGGCCTGGATCCGCCGCGGGGGATGTACGATCAATTACATCGAAGCCAACAATTGTTTTCCAAACGTTGGTGAGTAGGCACTTTGCGGGTAGGAGGAACTCCCTGTGTGAGACTCCTGGCCGCTCAAAATCTGTTCGACGCGTGGGCCCACGAGGTCTGGGCCACTTCCCTGGGGCCGGCCTTTCGTCATGACTCCCTGCGTGACGGTCCCGGGGCCTGGCGAAGGCACCCGCAGCGCAAGGTCTCACGCGCCCATGCGTGAGAATGACCGGAAGAGGGAGCAGGAAGGAAGAGTCCGAACAGGGAGGAGGGAGGAGGGAGGAGGAGGAGGATCGGTAGGAGGATGCGACCCTGCAGGGAAATGTCGCGCGACGCGCATGACATACACTTTTCAGCGGCGGAGATCAGCTGACCCCCGTCAGGGGACTCGAAGGATGCTCCACCTGCCCACCGCGTAGATCATGGCAAGAGAGACGAGCCCACGACAGCGGCGGCGGAGGCATGGACGGGCGCGGCGAGCCTGCTGCCGAAGCTGTTGGTGCGGCGGGGCGCGCGGCGCGCGCGCGCGCGCCTCCCCCGCCATCGACGCTCGTCCGCCGCCGAGGCAAAAACCACACGAGTCGAAAGAGCGGCCGGGCACCAGGACCGAACAGATTTCGGGGCCAAGGGTCCGAGGCCGGCCACATGGCCGCGAGAAGCCCACGCGCCCAGAAGGCAAGCCCCCTTTCTAATCTGAGCCAGCCAACCTCAGGATCGACTCACCACGAGTGGCCGATGACTTGGAACGAAACGAAGACCTGGCCACCCCTCGTCGATCGGATGCCTGCCGTCCGATAAGAAGCGCCGGTCCCGACAAGCATGCTCTCCGAGCTGGGGGGGGGGCAATCGAGCAAACGCTGGCCCGCTGGGCCAGCGTCGTAGCGCCCACATCGCACGCGGAAGACCACGGACCCAGAAGAGGCCCAAGGGAAATGGCCCCGAGCATGCGCAGAGTGAAACATGCCAGTTCCAAGGAGGAGCGGTGTTGGAACGGTGGCCTGAGAGGGGGGCATCCCCCAAGGAGCCCCTGTGACGGACCCCGTGCGCCGCCGAACGTTGCGCGCAGAATCAGGCACAAAGGCCGGCCCTTCACGCGGTTGGATGAAGGGGGGCTCAACGCCGAAGGAGGCGGTCGATCAACATCCTGGACCGCCCCCGCCTGTGCCGACTCAACCGTATCGCGAGCGCAAATGGGCACGACTGGATCAGTGCGAACTCGTGGCCGCGCAATCCTGGCCGCCGGCGACGGCGACCAGCGCCGGGCGAGGCCGGCGCCCCCAGGCGGCCCAGGCCTGACGACGCGGCCCCGAGAGAGGCTTCGGGGCGAGGTTCGTTTCGGCCTCTCCACTCCCGCGCCCCCTGGGCCCGACGCCCCAGGGCGCGCGCGGGCCGGAGGAGGACGGGCCGAGATGAGATGTCGACCTCGGCGCCCGACGAGACCGAAACTGCCGCCAGTTGCCCCCCGCTGCCAGGATCGCCCTGGGAGCCGCCGCCGCCGGGAACCTCGAGGGCACTGGGACAGGCCGAGCTCCCCTGCGCGCCACGAGGCGCCGCGCCGCGGGCAGGGCAGAGCAAAGCTAGGAAACGGCCCACCTTCGCCAGAGTTCGGGTACCTCTCGAGCAAGACTAGCACCGCCAGAAGTGCAGCCATGAGAAGAAGTTCAAACGGATTCGGAATCGCAGCGAGGCGACAACTGGCAGGCTTCTTTGCCTAGATCTTCCAGGGGCGGCCGGACGCTTCGACGCGGCCGCGAGGCCGCGCGAGGCGAGGGGGCCTGCTGCAACCACTCAAGACTGCCCCGGACGGATTCAAGGCCATCTCCATCGCTGTGAAAATTGCCCCTGGCCAGCGCCGTCATGGTCGCGCCCGTGTCGGGCAGGCTGGTAACACCGAACGTGGGTGACAGAACTGGTCTCTCCATGGCCGCCGAGGTCGTCGCGCTTCTTCCAAGCGGCTCCCCGAAGGTCCGTAGTTGGGCGCCTTAGAATGCAACTGAAATCTGCGCCCAAATGGAAGGCTTCCACGAGGCGACAATATCGGCATGCACATGTAGAGGCAACCAACACACCTGCAGATCCTAAACAAATCATGCAATTCAGACCGCGGCGAAGTCTGCGCGGGGCCCAGGAAAGGCCAGCGATGTAACTGGCTCTGGCCCACAATGCGACATAAAGACCATCCTGCCAAAGGGGCCCTGGGCCATTGGCGCGCCCCGCCGCGCGCGCCGCCTGTATAGGCGCCCCCCGTGGCGAGGTCAAGGGGGCCCTGCGCGCCGCGCCACAGTTCGCTATCATCTCGACAAGGGACTAGTGGCATGCACGCGCGACGGGAAATGCCTCGACTCCATCGCCGAGGGCCTGGCGATCGCGGCGGCAGCGCCCGTG
>CAUYUJ010000212.1:81655-116769 GCA_963575745.1 Prorocentrum cordatum | reverse complement strand
CTCGGCAGACCTGGGGTCCCGAGCCGCAAGGTGCCACAGCTTCATCAAGACAGAGTGCCGTGCCGAGCCCAAGAGAGGGCCAGCACGCTCGCCGCAGGCATTCTTGATCCTCGGACCCACCTGGTGAACAGAACGACACCGCTGGGCCGCGCGGCGCCGCAGGGCTCGCCGCACTCGGCTCCAAGCAGGGGCCGGTCTCCACGCGCCCTTCCACGACGAAGCCCAGCCCCGCCAGCAGCACCTCGACGTCGAACTCGTCGTGGCCGACGGTCGTGATCTGAGCTCGCCGCCGCGCAAACGGCGTCGGCGACCTTCCGAAGACCGCCCGCGCCTTGCACAGGTCCCTGAAGCGTCCATGGGGAGGCTGATCCACGTCCTGTAAGCCACCACGTCCTCTGCCCAAGTGCCCTCGGCCTCGTGCGTCACAAGCTCCGTCGCGGCCTCGGCGAGCGGGGTCGTCGCGGCTGGCGGCTGCTGGCAGGGGCCCACCTGCCCGCTCTGGGCCCGTGTCGACGTGCGCATCGCCGCCAGGGAACGCATCGTACAGCACATCCTCCTCCTCCTCGGACCCGAACTCCTTGTCCACGGTCTCACCGACACCCTCGCTGATGACCTCCAGCGTGGGGGTGAAGGGTGGTGGACAGGCGGCGCGCCGCCGCGAGCGCGACTGCTCGCGCAGGGCCTGCAGCTGCGCAAGGAGCCCCACCGCCAAGCGAGCCGTGCGCGCAGTGGCCATCCTCGCCTGGAGGGGGTCGGCCGGCTCTTCATCGTAGACGTGCTCCTCATCGATCCCGTCCTTCGCGTGGCCGGGCGCCTCGTCGAGCACCACGGGGGGCGCGGGCTGGCGTCCCAGGCGGGGGCCTGCCGCGGCCCGCGAGATGCCCTCTGCGGACGCGCGCGCGAATCCGCCCGCAGGGGCCAGCAGCGCGTGCCACGCGGCATGCCGCCGCCGCCGCGTCGCGCCTGGGACGCGGCATCCCGAGGCGGCCAGGCGCAAGGCAGGGCGCGCAGCAGCCTCACGGTCCTGCCAGGAACCTGGACCGGCGCTGGCCGCCTTGCCAGCCGCCGCCACGGCAGCAAGGAGGCGCCGTGCCCGCGCCCGTCGATGGGCCGCCGAAGCGCCAACCTCGTCCTCCTCCTTCCTGCGCAGCGCACTGCCACGCCTGATGGGCCGCCCCGCCCTCGCGCCAGCGTGCAGCCCCCCGTCGCCATTGCTCATCTCCCAATCGCGTGCCGCTGACCGCTGCGCGTGGGCGCCTGCGAGAGACATGGAGAAACAGCTTGAGCCCAAATGGCTACGTATAATGATGATGATGATGATGATGATGATGATGATGATGATGATGATGATGATGATGATGATGATGATGATGATGATGATGATGATGATGATGATGATGATGATGATGCTGATGCTCATGCTCATGATGGCATGATGCTGATGGATGATGCTTATGATGGTCATGCTCATGATGCTGATGCTGCTGCTGATGATGAGGATGATTATATGATATGATGATATTGATGCTGATGCTGATGCCTGATGATGATGATGATGATCGACTGATGATGCTGAGGCTGATGATGCTGATGATGCTGATGATGCTGATGATGCTGATGATGCTGATAATGCTGCTGCTGATGATGCTGCTGCTGATGATGATGACTGCTGCTGCTGATGAACGAACGACGACGACGATGATGATGATGATGATGATGATGATGACGATGATGGATAATGCTGATGATGATGATGATGATGATGACGATGATCATGATGATGCTGCTGCTGACGATGATGATGCTGCTGCTGATGATGCAGATGCTGCTGCTGCTGATGATGATGCTGCTGATGGTGATGTTGCTGCTGCTGATGATGATGATGTGATGAGATGATCCATGATGATGATGATGATGATGATGATGATGATGATGATGATGATGATATGATTATGAGGATGATGATGATGATGCTATGATGATGATGATGATGATGATGATGATGATGATGATGATGATGATGTGGTGGTGTGATGATGATGATGATGCTGATTGATGATGATGATGATGATGAGATGATGATGATGATGATGATGATGATGCTGCTGCTGATGCTGTGATGATGATGCTGATGCTGATGCTGATGCTGAGGCTGATGCTGATGCTGATGCTGAGGCTGATGATGGTGATGGTGATGGTGATGGTGATGGTGATGGTGATGGTGATGATGAATGGTGATGATGATGCTTATGCTGCTGCTGATGATGATGATGCTGATGATGATGATGATGATGGTGATGATGATGATGATGATGATGACGATGTTGCTGCTGATGATGATGATGATGCCTCATGATGCTGCTGATGATCATGATGATGATGATGATTCTGATGATTATGATGATGTTGATGATGATGATGATGATGATGAGGATGAGGATGATGATGATGATGATGATGATGATGATGATGATGATGATGATGATGATGATGGATGATGATGATGATGATGATGATGATGATGATGATGATGATGATGATGATGATGATGATGATGATGATGATGATGATAATGATAATGAGGATGAGGATGAGGATGAGGATGAGGATGATGAGGATGATGAGGATGATGAGGATGATGAGGATGATGACGTTGACCATGGCGATGGTGGTGCACGGTGGGGATGTTGTCGACGACGGTTACGATGACTATGATGAAGAGGAAGAGGTAGGCCATCATATGCTACGTCTTCCGTCTCCACATATTGTGGAGCTCATAAGGGGCCGTCCTGAGACTGTTTTTGGCTTTTGTGAGGAGGGGGGAAGAGGATGGAGGAGGGAGGACGAGGGAGGAGGGATGAAGGAGGAGGCAAGAGGTAGGGGGGAGGAAGGAGGGAGGAGGGAGAAAGGAGGAGGGGAGGAGGGGAGGGAGGGAGGGAGGGAGGGATGAGGGAGGAGGGAGAGGTGAAGGAAGAGGAGGAGCAGAGAGGGGAGCAGGAGCATGAGGAGGAGGAGGAGGAGGAGGTGGAGGAGAGGAGGAGGAGGAGGAGTATGAGGAGGATGAGGATGAGGAGAGGAGGAGGAGGAGGAGAGAGGAGGAGGAGGAGGAGGAGGAGGAGGAGGAGGAGGAGGAGGAGGGCGCCCTCTTGGGCCATTTTGGGGTTGTCTTTGGAGCCTCTTGAGCCGTCTTGACGCGATCTCGGGGGCCTCTGGGACCGTCGGAAGCGAAGCCCCCTCGCCCTGGAGCACTGCATGGCACCGGGAATGGCGTCCCCCCCCTCCTTGCAGAGCGAACCTTCCCCCTCCGGTTCCCGAGCACTGAATGGCGTCGCACAGCGAACCCCCCCCTGGCTCCCGAGCACTCGTCCACCCCCCCTCTTGCAGAGCGAACCCTCCCCCCCTCCAGCTCGCGAGCACTGAATTGCGTCGGGAATGGCGTCCCCCCCTCCCCCCCCTTGCAGAGCGAACCCCCTTCTGCTCCCGAGCATTGAATGGGTCGGGAATTCGCAGAGCGAACCCCCCACCCCCCAGTTCCCGAGCACTGAATGGCGTCGGGAATGGCGTCCCCCCCCCCCCCCTTGCAGAGCGAACCCACCCTGGCTCTCCCGACTCTTCCCCCCCCCCCCCTCCCTGGGCAGAGCGAACCCCCCCCCCCCGGCTCCCGAGCGCTGAATGGCGTCGGGAATGGCGTCCCCCCCCCCCCTCTGCAAGAGCGAACCCCCCCCCCCCCGGCTCACCGGTCCGAGCGCTGAATGGCGACGGGAATGGCGTCCCCCTCTTTGGAACACCCCCCCCCCCCCCTGCTCCCGAGCACTGAATGGCGTCGGGAATGGCGTCCCCCCCCTTGCAGAGCGAAGCTTGAGCGAGCTCAAGTCCACGGTCTCAGAAGCTCACACGCCGGATCGGCGGATTTGGGAATAGAGGGAGGATGAGGAAGCGGAAGCATACTCGACAGCGTACTCGGCTATCGTGCCCACCTCTCTCTTCTCCTTCGTTCTCCTGCGATTGCGTGCAAATGTCGACAATTGACCTTGAGAGTGGGCTTGCCAAGCTGCTCCCTGATTCGGTTTTCTTGGAAGAGCACGAGGGTTCCCGGAACTCCGCTTGGAGGCGAGAGGGGCTCCAGTAGCTCAGCAGAGGTCCGCTCCATTTCAACGCCAGTCGGGAATGAAGAGAAACGTTCCCGACTGATCAGTCCATTGAGTCAGTGGGATGGTGCGTCCATCGAGCCCGAGAGTCTTGGGAGCACTGCCCGTCATCTCAGCTTTGACAGTGCGGTTGCACATGCAGAACCCCTCACTTTAGAGGCTACCTCCACTGTTCGACAGGAAGTTCACCCTGGTCCTCAACATAATGTGCTCCGTTTAGGCAGACATCGACCGCATCGACATTATTAGTAACACGATTAACGGTAACATCGGTTACAAGTTCGCAGTGCTCGAGAAGGAACTGTCCGACAGCAGGCATATTCGAAATATTTGGAGGCGAAGTTCAGAAAAGGTAGGGTCGCGTGTATCGTCTGTGGCTTCCAGTTTCGGAGACGACGCTGGACTTAAATCGAGGTTTCGACAGCTTGAGCTCGAGATAAACGCTTTCTCCGTGACGGCCGCCGACAACGCCAACCAGGTGACAGCGGTGTTCGGGAACCTCGTCGGTTTCGAATGGAAGGACGAGGCTGGGATATGGCTGACGGACCAGCTGTGGTGGTGCAGCGCCCCGTGCGCATGCGAGGTGTACTGAAATGGCGAATTCTCCAACATGCTGTTCGGTGCCTTCACTTTTTCGTCAGCCGGGGACTGGGCTGCGTCGAAAATCCAGGCGGCACGTCTCGCGTGTGGAGACAAAGTAGTTTGGGCGAAACTGGACCTGCCAGTCCACTAGCGCGTCCCGCAGGCCATGCTTGATGGGGCGAAGGGTTTGTTCGTCCAATGGTGTTTCGACAATAATTCCTTGTGGGTCGACATGGACACGAACGTCTTGAAGCTAGGGGGGGAGACGGTAGTGGAGGCGACGGTTGTGCATGGGGAGCTGCTGATGAAGTATGGGCAGGGCTGGGAAGAGTATTTGAAGGAGGACGGAGAGTGTAAGGATCTCTTTGCTAAGCACGGTGGCTGGCTCCAGCGGGGAACAGCTGGGAAAGGAACAGAAAGAGGGAAATGGCAGGGGGAAGAAAGGTCCCAACTAGGGGCAGCACCCGGCGAGCACATTGTTTCACCCGCCGCTGCCGGTGACGGTTTATTGTAAAATGCACGTGTGCACAGCGCAGAGGTTGGCAGACATGCTATCCGAGCTGCTCGACGTGACGTGGGACTTTGTTTGCTTCAGTGAGATAAGGGCGCTGCGGCAGAGTGCGAGGTCCACGGCGACCGCGAGCTGATATGCCACCGTGGCGAGGGTTACGGTGGAGTGTCAGTTTTAATTCGTTCACGTTGGGCAGATCACGTTGTAGTGAAAATATGCTTTGGATATCGAGTTCTTACTGTGCGTCTTCGCAAAGGAGGTGTGCAATTAAGGTCATATCTTGCTGTGTGCCGCGTGCGGGATGCCCTGCGGATGTTTTGGGCGACGCGTGCGAATGCTTGACCACAGCGGCGAAATTGGCTTCGTCGTGTAGTTCTTGTTGCACAATCGGTGGGAATTTCAACGCGCAGTTCAATTCAGGCGCACGCGCAGAGAAGCTCTGGATATTCATTGGCTGCTTCAATGTGCGCATCGCCAACGAACGCGGGGGTTGCTCTCTGGCAGAGGCGTGCGCATTCACAGGCAGCTTGGGTGTGAAGCGGCAGGTCGATTTTGTTTTGCACGGGCCTGGCTTTCACGTTGTCCACGCGGCTGCCGTGGACAGCCTTGACTTGGGCTCGGACCGCGGAGCAGTCGAGGCAGTGCGTGTCCTGAAGGGCCGTGACGTAGACCGGAACTCGCGATCGAGGCGGAAATTCGCCCAGAAAGGGCCAGACAATTGCACTTGTAATCTGGCAGCGGCTTTAACGGCCGAGCGGTCCACAATTCTGACGGGCATTAGGGCGGTGTTAGTCTCTGTCGCGGAGGCAGACCGCGACGATGACCCCTTGCGCGCCGCTGGTCTCGCTGACGGTAGTGGGCTGAAGGAGAGCGGACAAAGCGAGACGCGAAGACCCGTCGAAGGAAATCCAAAGGGCAGTGCGCAACAACCTACGCTACGCATAATCAAAAGCCCGAAGATTGTTGAGATCCTCGGCGACTTCCGCGACATATCTGCACTGTCTTCTGCGCATCGGTTCCCGGTCCAGCGCGACGCCAGCCCCGGCGGGCCGCTGGGCAGCATGGCAGAGTTCATTGGCGACATCTTCGCGAGCGACACGTGCTGTCCAACGTTCGACGACGTCGACATGAGCGCAATCCCATCGATCACGCCTGGGGAACTGAGGCGTGCCGTTAGGCAGATGGCAGAATTGAGGTGCCGGGATTAATCTGGAATTGCTCGAGAGATGATGTCCAATGGCGGCCCGCAGATTCCACGGTTCCTCGCTGAAGCGCTGAATGATCTATTGCGACAGGGACGCGTTGACGAAGGTTGGCGTGGGACTTATTTCGCTATGCTTCCGAACGCAGGAGATTTGTCAGGTCCGTCCAACTGGCGCCCGATAGCAACCCTGAAAGTGACGCGCGAAATCTTCGCTCGCGTTCTCCGCGGCCGCCTCGAGCGCCAGCTCTACCATGGACAGTCTGACGAGCAGATGGGCTTCGTGCCGGCTCGCGGCGCAGAAGATGCCTTGCGGGTCCTGGAGACGGTGATCAGCATGGCGATCGACTATCGCGCGCCCTTCGTCTTCGCGAGGCTAGACCTGAAGAAGGCATTTGATCGTATCTTTTGGCCGCAGTTGTTTTAAACTTGGGGGCGCAGGGAGTTCCCCGCCCCTATCTGAGTATATTGTCGGCGATATGCAGGAAGCAGATTGGGCGACTTGGAGGTGGAAACATGCTCGGCATCAAAAGGGGCGAGGTGACGTTTTCAGCCCGCTGCTGTTTAATGCCGGACTGGACAGGGCGATGCGGCGCTGGCAAACCCGCTGGCGCGACCGCGGCCTGAAGCTCGAGCCCGGGTGTCGCAGCAGACGCCTGTCGCACGTGCGTTTCGCTGACGACCTGATTATCTATGCAAGCAGTCTGGGGGGGCTCGCTGAATGCTCGACGCGCTGAACGAAGAGCGGCAGCGAGTCGGCCTGGAGCTGGGCGCCAAGAAGAGCCAGATCTTTACCTTGGACCAGCACTTGTACGATGACGAATTTGAGGTCTTAGTCGGCGCAGCTGGGGACTTCATCAAAGTAGTGGGGTCTTCTAATTGCCGCGCGTACTTGGGAAGCCGCTTCCCCAGCGACCTCAAGATTCGAGGCAGGACTATGCTTGCAAATCGGCTTCGTTGTGCACGGGGCAAGTTTAATGCGTTCAGTTCGGCCCAGACGCGTCGACTTCGACCTCCGTGCCCGGCAGTTCGATGGCATCGTCGCACTGACAGGTTTGTGCGTCGACGTCGCATGCAAATGCACGGCGGCAGCTGTTACGCTGCATGATGGGATATGTCAAGCTGGGCACAGACGACTGGTCAGACATGTACAGAAGGCTGAAGACAATACTCGAAGCAACACAAGCTCGTAAACCCATCTGGCAAGTGGTCACGGAAGTCATCAAGAGCAAAGCCTGGTTGCAGGATAAACTCGTTCGTTTGAGCCAGAACGCGCTGTTAAGTTTAGTCGTGGCTTGGAACCCAAGCGGCGCTGCCGACGCAAAACTGCCTGCCCGGCCGAAGTGCTGCAGACGCAGGCCGCGAACGACGTGGCGCAGCGGCGTCTGATTCCCGCTCGCGTTTCCCCCGTCGTTTCCCCCTCCTGTCCGTTGTCCCTCCCCCCCTCTCCCCTCGCCTCGCCTCTCGTCCGTGCCCGTCGTGCGCCCCCTTTTTTTTCGCCGCGCGCCCTGTCCCTTCCCGTTTTTCGACGCACAGCCATGCACGCGCCAGCATCAGTGGACATGTTGCAGCAAAGGAGATGTAGTACGTGCAATTTTTTTTGTTTGCTTCCGCTTCTTGTATCGTAACATGCTTCGTGCTCGTACGGGACCTTGCCTTGCCCCGAGGAAGAGGAAGGATGAGAGAGGATGGGCGAGGGATGGGTATGTGGAAGAGGGAGGCAGGCAACAGGATGCGGATGATGCTAGCGAGGAAGATGATTCGGTAAAGATACACATGATAAGGGAACAATAAGAGTAGGAGGAGGAGGAGGAGGAGCAACTGGAAGGTGCAAGTTGGCGGGTGATAGTATGAGAGAGTGTAGGAATGACGCTGAAGGAGGGTGGAGGAAGGATAGTGAGGGAAAGGGATGCGTGGAGTAGGAAATCGGACGGATGGAATTATTAGGGGAAATGGGGAAGAGAGAGGAGAAGTTGGGGAGGCGGGGGAGGGGCAAACGGATGGAGAGTGGAGGATAAGTGGATGTGGAAAAGGGGAGGCTGCGGGAGGGGCGCGTCCACGAGGTTGATGAAAAGGGGAGGCGAGGGGCAAGGGGGAGATTGTGTGAGTGTGATGGGGGAGAAGGTTGTCGTCGACGATGATGATTATCATGATGATGACGATGCTGACGATGCTGATAATGATGAGGATGACGAGGGCGATGATGATGCTGATGATGGTGATGATACTGTTGATGATGATGAGGTTGTTGATGATGGTGGTGACGATGTTGCTGCTGTTGATGATTTTGATGATGATCATGCTGACGATGGTAATATTGATGATCACGGCGATGACGAACACTGTAGTAGTGCTGATGGATACAGCGGTGTGTATTATTTAAACGAAGACAGATACGTATATTCGTATGACGATCAGGTTGGTGTTGATGATGCTGAGGTTGGTGATGTCGATGTCAGTGACGATGACGTCGATGAGGATGACGAAGGCGATTCCGATTACGATGGCGATGATGACGATGACGATGACACCGGCGACGATGACGACAACGCACATGCTGATGCTGATGCTGGTGCTGACGTTGATGATGACCATGATGATGACGAGGCTGGTGATGTTGATAGTGACGGTGGTGATGGTGATGATGCTGATGATGACGACGAGGATTGTGTTCATGATGATTGGGTCGATGGCAATGGTAATGACAATGACGACGATAACGGTCGATGGTCGACCACAATGAATATGACGACGATTATGTGTATGACGGTGATGTCGGTGATTGTGATGATAATGTTGATGATGACGATGATTTTCATAATGATTATCGTGCCGATGATGATGAGGCTTTGCTGATGATGGTGTTGGTGGTGATGATGGTGATTATGCAGATGATGGTGATGCTGATGCTGATGCTGATGCTGCTGCTGCTGATGATGATGGTGATGATGGTGATGATGATGATGACGGCGATGGCGACGACGATGACGATGACGATGACGATGACGATGATGATGAGGAGGAAGAGAAGGAGGACTAGGATGATGATGGTGATGATGATGGTGATGTTGATGGTGATGGTGATGGTGATGGTGATGATGATGATGATGATGATGATGATGATGATGCTGATGATGATGATGATGATGATGATGATGATGATGATGATGATGATGACGACGATGATGATGCTGATTGTGATGATGGGACCGCGACGGTGAACAGGAGGGGGAACAGATGGAGGTGAGGGAGGGAAGATCATGACGTGGTCAAGTGGAAGGTCGAGGAGGGGGGATGGGAGGACGAGGAAGGAGGATGAGGAGGAGGAAGAGGAGGAGGAGATGGAGGATGATAAGGAAGACCAGTGTAAACCCAAGACTCATTCACGATATTGCAATAAACCTTCCCTCCAAGTTCCTTCTTCATTAGCCCCTACAAGGATTCATGGTCATTGAAGGAAGTGCCCCGTTGGAAGACAACCGTTTGAACATCCGGAACTGTGCCAGAACACCATTCCTGGGACCTCAACGCCGGGAATCACTGCTACTGTTGCGTCTTGACGATCTTAAATGGCGCCAGAACGGCGTCCCTGGGCCCTCAACACCGCGAATCAAGGTGACTGCTGCGCCCTGACATTCTAACGTAGTGCCTAAACACCGTTCTTCGACGTCAACCATGCATAATCCTTGAAACTGCTGCGAACTCTTCAGACGAATGTTCGCGGCGCGAAGGCGAGAGCCACATTGTGAAAGCGACCCGCCCTCAATCTGTGAAGCTGCTGCAATTTTTAAGCTGTCGGATCATAGACGGTGAGGACGTCTCAGGCAAAACGCCCGGCCCGCCCTTTCGGCTGGCCTCGGGGTGGGACACGAATATAGTCCTGAAAAAAAGGAATGGAGTAGGAAGGGGAGGAGGAGGAGGAGGAGGAGGAGGAGGAGGAGGAGGAGAAGGGAGAGGAGGAGGAGGAGGAGGAGGAGGAGGCGGAGGAAGGAGAGAGAAGTAGGAGGAGGAGGGAAGGAGGAGGAGGTGGAGGAGGAGGAGGACGACGAGGGTGCGGAAGAGGATGAGGATGAGGAGGTGGAAACGGAAGATAAGGGGGGGGTAGAGGAAGAGGAAGCGCAGCAGGCGGAGGAGGAGGAGGCGGAGGAGGGGGAGGAGCAATGTGTGTGTGTGTATGTGTGTCGTATGAATGTAACTGTATGTATGTATGTATGCATGTATGTATGCATGCATGCATTCATGCATGCATGCATGTATGTATGTATGTATGTATGTATGTATGTATGTATGTATGTATGTATGTAAGAGCGTATGTCTGTCTGTCTGCCTGTCTGTCTGTCTGTCTGTATGTATGTATGTACGTACGCATGTATGTATGTATGTATGTATGTATGTATGTATGTATGTATGTATGTATGTATGTATGTATGTATGTATATATGTGTATGTATGTATGTATGTATGTATGTATGTATGTATGTGTGTATGCATGCATGCATGCATGCATGCATGCATGCATTTATGTATGTATGGATGCTTGTGTATGTATGGATGTCTGTCTGTCTGTCTGTCTGTCTGTCTGTCTGTCTGTCGGTCGGTCGGTCGGTCTGTCTGTCTGTCTGTCTGTATGTATGTATGTATGTATGTATGTATGTATGTATGTATGTGTATATGTGTATGTATATCTATAAATATGTGTGTGTGTTGGTGTATGCTCGCTCGCCCCCGCTGCTACCCTGCCCGCTGCCCTGGCGCTCCGGCGCCGCTCCCAGCCATTACTCCATAGCTCCTCTTTGTTCTCGCTTCTCCTAACTACTGCGCGCTCGGCCGCCGGCCGTGTGCCCAACGGAGTGGCGAGTTGCCCACCCGCACCGCCCGAAAAGTGTGTGTGTGTGTGTGTCTTGTGCGCGAGCGTGCCTGAGCGTGCCCCGCCTCAGTACTCGCAGCTGTGCCGCCACCTTGCCGCTGGAGGACAGCATGTGTGTGTAGCCTCCGGCCGCTTCCGTGGCCTCGGAGGCAGTTCCAGGTCCTCCTCCGACTGGCTCCGCCGCGCCGCTGCGCGCATGGCCGCGACGGCGAGAAGTTTGAGTTGGTGTGATGGTGGTGGTGGTGGGGGGAGGCAGGAGGTAGGGGATGATGAGGGTGATGAGGAGGAGGTGGGAGGATGCAGGAGGAGGTGGGAGGATGCAGGTGGGAGGATGCAGGAGGAGGAGGAGGAGGAGGAGGAGGAGGAGGATGCAGGAGGAGGATGAGGAGGATGGGTGGGTGTGAGGATGGCACCTCATCGACCCCCCCTTCGGCGCCCCTCCCCACCTCCGTTTGTGTTTTCTTCCCTCCCCCTCCCTCGCCCCGCCCTTCTTTTTCATCGTTTCTCCCCGGCCTCCTCGTCGCACATCCTTCCAGTCCCCCATGATCCTCATCCTCTGCGTTATCATCCCAGTACACTTTCGTGCCTACGAGAATTCCGACGGCCCGAGCCTCGTTGAGTTCTCGGCGAGAAGGGGGAGGGAGGGAACGACCCTCAGTGTTCTCCTCTCTGCGAGGCGCGAGGGGGTGCGCCTTGGGATCGACGTGCTGCCAGTGTCCGTGGGCAGTTTTGCAGGCCGCCGCGCAGGAGACGGGGAGGAGCCTGGCAAGGGTGAGGGTGAGCGGGAGGAGGGGCCAGGAGAAGGAGGAGGAGGAGGAGGAGGAGGATGAGAAGGAGGAGGAGGAGGAGGAGGAGGAGGAGGAGGAGGAGGAGGATGGGGAGGAGGAGGAGAGCGAGGAGTTGGAGGAGGAGGGTGATCAGACGGATGTCTTGTACGTTTCTGTGTGGCGGAGTGGAGTCAATGTCGGGGACGCCCGCTCGCGTGCGTCTACATGACTTCCTCGAACATTTGTTTATCACCGTGCTTGAGACCTTTTTCGGCACTGTGATCGTAGCATGCTTTTTGGTCACCGTGCTTCGCTATGGCATCTCTTCGAGACGTGTTCAGCCATGCCTCGACGACGAAGCCGCCAATATAGAGAGTCCCGCCTCTCCTCACTCTGTCCTGGTACTCCTCGTGCCCAACATTGATCGGTCGGGCCACGCTGGCGGACCTGACCTCCAAAGCTGTCGGTCAAGCCTTGAGTGCGAGAAAAAATCGAGGGGAGGGGAGAGAGTACGCAGTGCAGTAGCGTCTTCCCGACTGACTCGTTGACTTCTGTGGCGGAAGCGGAGGAGACGGAGAAGGAGGAGGCGGAGGAGGAGGAGGAGGAGGAGGAGCAGAAGGAGGAGGAGGATGAGGAGGAATCAAGGGGTCAATTGTAATGGTCTTCCTGGAACTCCGCACCCCATGCTTCTGTACTTTAACGCAATGCGAGCCCGAATCCATACCCCAACCCTGATATTCCACAACGACGCTAACCCCAAGCCGTATCGCGAACACTCTGCCCCTACCCTTTGAATCTCACACTCCCATTCAACACATGCCGCTCACACAGCATCGTGGATGGCCCGCGGCAGCTCAAGCAGACGCTACGCCATATTCGTCGTCGTAACGTTCTTGCCGCACTGCCTATCTGACCACCGTACGGGCCCCCCTCCTCGTCGTCCTCCCGTGCAAAGTCAGACACAATCGTACACGATTGCACAGGCTGTCCCTGCGAGTGACGTCACGACATGTGCATGTGTGGGCAGTATCTAGTGGCCCTGGGCCCATGCCGCCACTGCTCCTGGGTTGTGGACGCGAGGTGCTCTGGGGACCTCGTCGGGAATTCCACGGCGTCCTGGGATGCGGGCCTCTCGCATTCTTTTTACGGGGCCTATCTGGGGCCTGGGGCCTCTCTCGGGAGCCTCGGGGCCATTTTTGCCGGTCCCGGGCCCCAGAAAACGCCCCCCAGAGGCCCGAATCGGCAGCAGTATTTGCCTTCATGACTCTAGCGGCACGGCAGATGCGAGGGTCTCTCGGTGGCGGGCCCCTCCAGGCCTCGAAAGACATCCTCCAGAGGCCCGAAACGGCGAACCTCTGGCCGTGGCGTTTTTTCTTCGGGTCTTGTGTTGTTTGATGCTTGTTTTCGTTTGTTTGTTGCTGTTGCTTCTGCTGTGCTGCTTTCTTTTTTTATCTCGCGACGACTCTCAGAGAGTCTCTCGGCGGCAGGCCTCTCCGTCCTCGCGGTCTTCGCCGGGGGCGAGGTGGACGCGTGGAATCACCGCTCCGTCGTCGAGGCGCGCTCGCCTCCGCCCCTCCTCACTCGCTGGGCCTGGGGAGAGGCGCGGAGCCTGGCGACGTGGAGGACGCCGCGGATCGAGGATCGGGATTTGCTGCTGTTCTGAGCCCTGGAAGCCGTCTTCGGGTCCCCGGACCGTCAGGCATGATCCGAAACGGAAAAGGGCTCGGATGGACCTCGGGATGGGCCCGAGGGCCGATCTTGATCGGATGATGGTCGAGATCGAGGGGACGGGATATGCAAGGCATGCGGGTCAAGGATCGGGGATCGGTGTTGAGAAGGGGATCGTGTCCGACGAGAGGCTCGGGGCCAGGAGGATCCAGGGAGGTTTGAGGGTCGAGAGAGGATCCAGGACCGAAAATGCAGGATCGGGTTTAAGGAGAGGCACGGCTTCTCCCTCCCTCTCCTCCTCGAGGATCGAGGATCGAGGTTTTGGACGCTTGTGTCCTTCAAGGGCTTCTGGATGCCTCTAGAAGCCCCCGGAGGCCTCCAAGGACTCCTGGGAAGCTTCGGGGCCCCCGTGAGACTGAGACCCCCCTTCCCTTCCCCATTCTCTTTGCCCTCCTCGTATTACTCCTTTGGACTTTGTTCGAACAAATATCCGTAAGGGCTTGGCCCTCTGCCGCCGGCCCCCTCTCTATCATGATGCAGGAATTCTGGTGGGATGCTTTGGGCGCCGTCGTGAAGCAATATCGAAACCTCATGCGAGGGTGGTTGGTAATCTTCAAGACACATTGAAATCCAGACGATGTTGTTGAACTCTGTTTTTTGTTGGAACTTCCCCTCACGCTGTGAATTGGGGACCCTCGTGGAACGACTGGGGGCTGCTTGAGGCTACGTTGGATCGCGCGTCTTGGATGGTCTTTGGGTTCTTTGGACTGTTTTACCAGGGAGAGTGGCTTCGGGGACGCGAGTATAGGGTAACTTCTTATTAGGGGTCGTGGCCTCGGGGGTTCGAACACGGCGTAATTCATAAAAGATCGTGGTATCGACGCGAAAAGTTTATACTTTGCGAGTGATCGTGGCCTCGGGGACGCACATACAGCTTGATTTGTGATGGATCATGGCTTCGGGAACCCGAATACGGTGTAATTTGCGCTCAAGAGGCCTCCTCCAGGGTTCGGGAACGGCTCCAGAGAGTGCCAAGATAGGCAAAGCGCGCACTCAAGTGGCCCGAGAGGGTTCCAAGACGGCGTCAAGCGAGGTCTAAAAGCGCCCGCAGAGGCTGTCAAGAGTGCCGCCAGAGGCTGCCAAGAGAGTAAAAAAATTGCGAAATGTCTCCAAGGAGCCTTAAGATAGGCTGAAAGGGCCCGCAGACGGCCCCGGAGGGCCAACGGAGCCCGAGGACGCAGGAGGATGAGAGGCGGGGGGCTGCGTATCCGAGGGGGGACCCCCCCCTGGGAGTTGCCCTGGGACCCCCCTGGGAATTGCCCCGGGACCCCCCCCCCCCTCGGCGGGGAAGGGATCAAGGGAAGGGGTTTCCCTTCGACTGAAGGACGACGTTGTTCAATTTTTGTTTAGACTTGTGTAGGGAGCCCTCGAGGACGCGAGCATAGCATATTTTACTAAGGATCGTGGTTTTGGAGACGCGAACATTGAATACTTTAGCAGTGATCGTGGCCTCGGGCACGCGAGCATCACGTAAGTTACTAGTGATCGTGGCCTCGGGGACACGAATCTGGTATATTTCACAAGTGCTCTTGGCCTCGGGTATGCGAATACGGTGTGATTCGCAAGGGATCGTGGCCTCGGGGACGCGAGCATCGCGTAAGTTATTAGTGATCGTGGCCTCGGGGACGCGAATATGGTATACTTTACTAGTGATCGTGGCGTCGGGTACGCGAATACGGTGTGATTCGCAAGGAATCGTGGCCTCGGGGACGCGAATCTTGTATGACGTACGGGGGATTCTGGCCTAGGAGACGCGAACATCGCGTAAATTACTAGTGATCGTGGCTGGCCTCGGGGACGCGAATCGCCCCGCGCCACGACCCCAGGCCCAGCCACCCTGAGAATGCGGGCGCGGTCGTTGGCGGTTGGAGCGCGCACCGCTTGGGCGACTGGCGGTCTCTCGCGCTCACTCAGCAGCGCGAGCTTGCCAAACCACTTGTGAAACAGCAGCCTAGGGAGGGCCGCTTGAAAGCCATGTGGGCGCCGCCCCGCCCAGTTCGGCACCTGCGTCCCCTGCCCTGGCCAGGTCAGAGACCAGGGGCAGCCCCTCCGCCCCTGCGCGGCGTGTGCTTTGGGCTGACCAGCCTCCTGCGCCCAAGGCCCCGCCGACCGCCCCCGCGTCTCGCCGCTATCCAACTCCCACCTGTGCAGCTTCATTTTGAGGCGGGGCGCCAGTCCTGGCCAGGGCGGCATCTGCCGCCTCCTCCCCGGAGGAGGTCTGTGCCATCCGCCGGCGTGTTCGGCCCAAGCCCGGCTCCGAGCTCGCCCCCCCTGCCGCCGCCGCCTCCTGCGCCCTCCGCCCCGCCCCCTCCTCGGGCTCTGAGGCCGCCGTGGCGGCCGCAGCCCAGAGCCAGTGGTTGCGCGGCCCCTACACAGGCTGTCGCCCCTGCTGCACTTGGGCGACGCCATGGCCTGCGCCCTGCCTCCCCAGTGGATCCCTTCTGCCCGGTGGATCTACCTGGCGCTGGCTCTAGCTGGGCGCTGGCTCTAGCCTGGGCGCTTCCGCTGCCCCAGGTCGCCGCCGCCCCCGACCAGGCCGCTCGGGCTCGGGGTCTGCCTCGAGCGGCTGCTACCCCCTTGCCTGGCGCGCTCCCTGTCAACTCGCCTCCGCCGCCATCGCCGGCTCCCAGCGCCGTGGATCTTCAGGCGCGGATAGCGCCATCGGTGCCGCTTCGCCCTGCCCCCAGCGGGCCGAGGATGAGATCTTTCGGATGAGCCTCGTCAGCCGCGTACTGTCCTTGCTCGCCGATGGTGCCCCTTCCGCTGTGCAGGCGACACAACTTTGGCGTAACTGGGTCCTTCTTCGCGGCGCTGACGTGGGCGAGGACGCGGAACCCGAGCTGTGCCCCGAGTGCTGCGCTGCCTCCCGACCAGCTCAGCAGCTTTCGCATCGCCGCCCCCGCCCGGTTAACGCGGGAGGTTCGGCGGGTGGCACTGGCCGAGGAGCCTAGCTGTCAGAAGCGTGGTCCTTCTGGAGACCTGCCGTGGCCCCCCCGCCCCCGCCTTCGTCCCGAGCGCTGACCGTCGCCAGCTCTGTCACGCCGCCCTCCTTCGCGCCCTCTCGCCTCGGCTAGCTGCTGGCTGTGCGGCTCTCTGCGACTTTTCGTCCCCGGTGAATGCATCGCGCGCACCTCTGACGCTTTGGTCGCGCTCTGGCCCCTGTTTCCGCTTTCGGCCTTTCGGCCGCCGCCTCGGCGGCGTCCTGCGGCGTCGGCTGTGTCCTCCGCCACCTCTGCGCGTCTTGTGCTCCTGAGCAGTCGTTCTCCCGTCTTGCTGTCTGTCGGCGTCCTGTGGCCACGTCGCTGTGCTGCTCGTCTCCGCCCTCGGGCGCTGTCGCACTCTCTCATCCGCCACCCGCGCCTGGTTGGCCCATGATCCAATGGGACCCCGCTTCTGATTGCCCGCGCGCTTGGCATTCTCGCCGAGGCCTCTTGGGCCGTCTTGGGTGCCTCTGGGGGGCCCTCTTGGGGCGTCTTAGGAGCCTTGGGTACCTTCTCTGGGCCATCTTGGAGGAGATCGATCAAAGGAGGGAAGCTCCCATGCCAGGTCCCCCCCGAGGCCAACATGTGGCCAACGCATAAGTGCAATCAGTGATTTCGGCCTGGTCGCCGAAGCCTAGAAAGACCCTCTGGCACCTCGCAAAACCCCCTCCAGGTCCAGGGGTGAGGGGTAGGTGGAGGAGTCAAGACACCCTCCCCCCCCGCAAGCTGTCTCGCTCACTCCCACCCGCCCTCCCAACACATAGCAAACGCCGGGCCTCAGCATGTTCATCGGCCACTAATGGATGGGCAACCCCATGTGCGCGATGGGGCGAGGTGCGCCACGCGCGCCAGGCGCCCCAGGTGCGCCAGGCACCCCTGGTGCCCAAGCGTGCCAGGCACGCCTCGCGCGCCAGTGCGCCATGTGCTCCACGTATGCCATGTGTGCCGCATGGTCCAGCCGCGCCAGGTGCGCCAAGTCCAGGGCACGCGCAGAGTGTGCCAGGCGCGCCCGCGCACGTGACAGCACATCGAGAGACATGTCGGCCCCCACCATCCTTGTCGAAAGCCAGTGCACAATCGCGGCGGGGAGGCCATCATGGTGTCTGGTGGGCCTGCGCGCAGCAGGCAATATGCCACCACCGCCGCGGCCCGTGTCAAACGCCAACGGACAGTGATCGCGAGCTGGCTGCGCATGATCCAGATTTAGCCGCGAATTGCATGTTGTATTGATTGTTTTGATCAAGGATGGCGGCTTTGCGCAGAGCAGGCAATATGAGGGCACCCCTGCCGTCCCAGTTAAGCAACAATACAAAGTGCTCGCGGGGTCCGCGAGCTTGACCCAAGATTTTGTCCCAAAGTGTGCTTCGTGGTGTTTTTTGAAAGGGATTGCGATGTGTGTGTGTTCTCATTGGTCCTGGTTGGCTGCCGGTCGCCTGGGGGAGGGAGTGTTCGTTGATAGGGAACAATGATTGATTCTTTTCCGAAGGGGAACATGACCGGGGGTGCTCATGGTCCAGGCGACCCGGCTTATCCTGTCTAAGTGTTCGTGTGCTTCTGATGTGGTGCTCGTAGTGGACCCTAAGTAGCCGGTTGAAGCACTTCGGTGAATCAGGTGCGATCTTCGACGTGCGCACTGGAAACCCGACAACGAAGCACCCAACATATGATTTTGTGAGTTAGTGTGTGGTTGCGCGTCTTAATAGATTAGTCTGGCCCCTGCGCATCGACGACACGCAAAGAAGAGAGTTGGGGCACAACGGTGTCGCGGCCTGCGCTAGTCCCGCGTCCACGGTCCTTGGTTCCAGCGTTACGGACAGCCCGGCTTGGGCGTTCGTTTTGCCGCGCTTCCGGGCCGATGGCCCCAGCGCCGATGGCCTTCTTTAAGGACCATCTGGGGGGAGCAAACTCACTGCGTCCGGCGCCGGATTCCTCTGGTCGCCTGCTCCCCCCAAACCCCTTCGCGGCGGGGGTTGTTGCTGGAACGCAGAAGGGGGGTGGGGCAGCGGGCTGGCCTGGTCGCGGGGGGGTGGGCGGAAGTGGAGTAGCATATACCCTAAATAACGGATGTTTGGTTGTCTTTCTGGGGTGGGTTTCAGTGTTTTTGTCGTTGTTTGGGGTATCGATCGGGTTTGTGACTCCGCTTCTTCCACTCCCACCGGGGGCCATCATTCTCTGTTTTTCGTGTGGGGTCCAATGCGCCGTCTCGGAGGTTTTTCCCTGCCGGCCCGGGGGCCGTTCGCGGCCGTCAACCCAGAGGACGAGGACGAGGACGAGGGGAAAAGGGGGGGTTGGACGAAGAAACCTTCTAAACCACTCACGCCCTAAAGGGCTTGTGGGATTCCCAAATTCGGATTTGCCTAGTTTCTTTTTTGTTTGCGGAAGTAACCGGTGGGTGCGGGGTCCCAATTCAGAGGCGGCCCCCGGCGTTGTTTTTGTCTTCGTCTTGTTTTTTTTTAGGCGCTGTTCGGATTCCCTGTTCTTGTTCCTTGCGTTCCCTGGTCCCTTGTCGGTTCCCCTGTCTTGTTCATCTCCTTTCTTGCTCGGGTTTCCTGGTCTTGCTCCTTGGGTTCCCCAGCCGTTGCAACGGCGATCGCTGCCAAGCATTGCCAGTCAATGCCAAACAAAGCAAATCAATGCCAAGCAACACCAAGCAATGCATGCCAATCAATGCGAAGACATGCCAAGCAATGCCAAGCAATGCCACGCATTTCTAGACAAAACAACGCCAATCAATGCCAAGGAATGCCATGCCAATGCCAAGCAAAACCAATACTCGCCAAGAAATGCCAAACAGTGCGAATCACTGTCAAGCAATGCCGAGCAATGCCAAGCAATGCCAAGCAATGCCAAACAATGCCATGCCAATGCCAAGCGCTACCAATTGCCAAGCAGGTTAAGCAATGCCGAGCAATGTCGAGCAATGCCAAGAATTGCGAAGAAATGCTAAGCAATGCCAAGCAATGACAAGCCATGTCAAGCATTGCTAAGCAACGCCCATCAATTCCAAACACTGCCAAGCGAGTGCCAAGCAATACCAACTGTCAAGAAATACCAAGCAGTGCCACGCAATGTCAAGCAATGTCGCGCAATGTCAAGCAAACAATGCTCAGCAATGTCAAGCAACGATTCCCAGCAATGCTAAGCAATGCCTTCAAGCAGTGTCAAGCAAGGCCACGCAATGCGAAGCGATGCCATCAATTGCTTTCTATTACATTGCTTGGTACTGTTCAGAGCTGCTTTGAGGTTCTGTGGACGAAAGGCATTTGGGCCGCGCTGGGTTCGTTTGCCAGCCGTTGAGCGTTCAGCAGGCTGGTGATGCAGCAGTAATGTTAATTGCAGCTGAATTCAACGGAATTTCTCATATTCGCCTCAGCTAGAACCGCATATTGATGCAAATGCGGACTCTCTCATACGCTTACGTCTGCACACGCACAGGACGTGTACACATATACACATCTGTACATATATATATATATATATATATATATATATATATATATATATATATATATATATATATATATATATATATATGAAAAAGCGTGTTCTACCGCTGCTGGCGGAAATCCCGGGGGGAGTTACTACCGGTTCGAACCCTTCCCCCCCCGTCCAGGAAACCAGGGGGGGGCACTACCAGTTCGAACCCCTTCCCCCCCCCCCAGTTCATCATGAAAAGGGGGGGGGTCACTACCGGTTCGAACCCCCCCCCCCTTCGAACTCGAAAACCAGGGGGGGTCACTACCGGTTCGAACCCCCCCGCCCCCCCCCACCCCCCCCTCGAAAAGCGAGGGGGGGTGCGGACAGTGGTGGGGACGGTGGTGGTGGGGACAGTGGTGCGGGGACAGCGGGACAGTGGTGGGGACAGTGGGACGGTGGTGGGGACGGTAGTGGTGGGGACAATGGTGAGGACAATGGTGGGAACTTTGGGGACAGTGGGACAGTGGTGGGGACGGTGGTGGTGGAGACAGTGGTGTGGGGACAGTGGGAATGTGGTGGAAACAGTAGGACAGTGGAGGATACATTGGTGGTGGGGACAGTAGTGAAGGCGGTGGCGAGGACGGCGGTGTGACAATGGGACAGAGGTACAGTGGGGACAGTGGTGGGGACAGTGGGGACAGTGGGGACAGTGGTGGGAGCAGTGGGACAGCTCAGTGGTTCGAACCAGTAGTGACCCCCCCCTCCGGTTTTCGACGGGGTGGGGGGGTTCGAACTGGTAGTGACCCCCCCCGGTTTTCGAGTTCGAGGGGGGGGGGTTAGGGGAAGGGGGGGGGTTGCCGGGGGGGAAGGGGGGGGGGGTCCAGCAGGGGGGGGGATTTTCGGAGGGGGGGGGGGACCCCCGGGTTCCGGAGGAAAAGGGCGGCAATTTTCCACAGTAAAGCGGCGGTGGATCACGCTCTCTCTCTCTCTCTCTCTCTCTCTCTCTCTCTCATATATATATATATATATATATATACACATACATACAGACATATGTACGTGTACCATTTCGTACACATGTATATTCATTTACAACTTGACATCGACATGTATGTCTACATGCAGATGTATCTACATATGTCCACCTCGAATATTCGATATATATATAATATATATATATATATATATATAATATATATATATATATATATATATATATATATATAGATTTGTATGGATATCGATATACACATACAGCGGTGCACTGGGCCCGGGGGCCGAGGGCTGGAGCCTCGACCACAAATGTGGGGACCGGGGCCCAGGCCCGCCTTTGGGAGGCCTGAAATCGCCCCGGGCAGCAATCCCGGCGGCCCCAGACGGTCTCGAGACACCCCCAAGACGCTCTCTAGGGGTCTTTGGCGACGCACGATGCGTTTTAAACTGCCCCGGAGGCACCCAAGACGCCCCAAGAGGCCTTCAAGATGCCGCCCAAGAGCGCCCCGAGACGGCAAAATCGTTGATTTTCATTTGTTTTTTCCATTATTTTTTGCATTCTCGCTGTTTCGTGTTTCCAGCGTTAAAGCACCGCCCAAGAGGCTCCCCAAACCGCTCCAAGACGGCCCGAGAGGCCCCCAAGAAGGCCCCAAGACGGCCCAAGAGAGCCCCGAGACGGCTCAAGAGCCGCCCAAGACGGCGCAAGAGTGCCCCAAGAAGGCCCCAGGAGGGGCCCAAGAGAGGGAACGCGAGCTGAAAAATCAAGCTCTCCGCCCCAAGATGCCTCCGAGAGGCCCCGAGAGGCCCCCAGGAAGCTCCCAAGAGGCCCCAAGAGGTCCCAAGAGGCCCCCAAGAAGCCCAACAGAGGCTGCAAGAGGCCCCAAGACGGCACCCAAAAGGCTTCAAAACTCTCTCTAAGAGGCCCCCGAAGACATGCCAAGAAGGTCCCATGACGACTTCAAGAAGCAGTCCAGGATGCTCCGAGGAGGCCCCAAGAGGCCCCCCAAGAGAGCCCAAGAGGCCCCCACCCCCACGAGGCCCCCAAGGGGCCCGCAAAGGCTTCAAGGAGACGCACACGGGATTGCTCAACAGTGCCCTCGATGCATCAAAACTGTCTGCAGGAGGCCCCTGGGAGGCTTCCGGATTGCCTCTGTGTGGCCCCAGGCGCCATCAAGTCGGGCCTCTACGCAGCCAAGACGGCCAATGACGGCTGCAGATTGCAGAACATCACCTTCCGACTGCCCAGAGAACCCCGACGATGCTCCCAAGGGACCCCAAGAAACCCCAAGACGCCCCCCCAAGAAGCACCCAAGAGGTGCCTCCAACAGCAAATTGAGGAAGCATGGAGAACCCCCCCAGAAGCCCTTCAGATGCCCCCACAAAGACCCAAGAGGTCCCCGAGAGGCCCTCAGGAGGCACGACTATGTCACGCGCATGTGATTGATAGCGCTGTCCAAGATCTTCCAGCGCCCCCCCGGCCTGGGCTAGAAGTTGAGCGCGCGTGAAGCGCTCGCGATGGTTCTAGTAGTTTCAGCATATATATATATATATGTATATATATATATATACATATACACACGTACGCACACGCATACGCATTGCAAGCCACAACATGTTTCTCTCGGGGGCGTGGATCGGCCAGAGCTGAACTCATTGCATGTGTCGTTAGCGTGCATCTGCACACACAGGAAAGCAATGTGTCAGGAACGTGCGTAGGGTGACGTGAGAGGGGGAGAGAAAGAGAGTGTTCCAGGGGTCCATAATCTCACGTATAGGTTTAGCTTTTGGTGTTTCACTCTGGGGACCGATGGACAGAGATCCATCTTGTACGTGTCCGTGCCACATGTGGCTCAAGGGAAAACATTCTGTCCCCTCTCCTGCTGCCACAGTTGGTAGCGGAGCGGGGTCCGGCCCGGAGGCCATGGGCGCGAGAGGCTGGCTGTGACGGCCAGGCCGCTCTGCGCTTGCGCGCCCCGGAGCCAGGCTTCGCTCTGACCACTGAGCAGCGTGGGATCCACGGCAGAGAGATGCCCGCAGATGGTGAGCGGCAGCCGCCGCCAATCGCCCCAGGAGGCGATGGACGAGAGGAGACCTTCGCCGTCCTGGCAGCCCGAGGAGCTGAGGGGTCGACGGCGGGAGCAGCAGCATCAGGCTCTACGGTCGCGGCGGCGACGACGATTGATCAGGAGACGCTCACTCGGGCAATACAGTCCGCGGTCCAGGAAACCGTGCGGGCGCTCGGCCATTTTGGCCAACAGCAGCAGCGGCCACCGCCAGAGACAGCACCGACGGTGGCCGACCCATGGTACGGCACGGGGGCCGACCCGTGGAGCAGCAGCAGAACCAGACCAGCCGCCGAGGTGGGCAGCGGAGAAGCAGCAGGAGATTCAGGACAGCGGCGCCCGCCCGGCGACAAGGACGACGTGAAGGAGGACCAGAAGTGGGACGAGCACCAGGACTGGGGCTCGAGCTGGAACAGCAACTGGTGGCCAGGCCAATGGACTGGGGGCCGAGGTGATTTTTCGGACCCTCCAGCGTGGCCCGGCTGGGCCCACTATAGACAATGGCGCCGAGCCATTCGGCGCTGGAACGACAACACCGACGTAGCGGTCTGGAGGAGGTCGGAGAAGTTCATGCGGCTCTTCGACTGGACGATGCAGGCCAAATTCGAGGACATCCCGGACAAGGAGCTCACCGCATCCTCATGGTTGCAGACGCTCCTCAGTCGCATGGACTTGATGATCGGGGAGCGCGAAGGAGACGAGCTACGACGGGCAGGACGAAAAGCATTATACGAGGCCGTCCGCGACTCCAAGGAGACGCTCACCCAGTACGTGAGTCGTCGTGGAGCAGAGTTCATCGACGCGGAGGGCCACGACTTGTGGATGTCCGACAAGCTCAAGGGTCTCTTCCTAGAGGAAGGGGCCAATCTCACTCAGCAGGGCGTGCAGAACTTGCGCACGCTCACTCGCGGAGACCTGACCTACAGCAGCGTGAAGTGGGCACTGCGCCAGCTTGATTCATCAGCCGGCACTGAGCGCCTGCTTCCCGGCAAAGCCGGGACAGGCAGCATGCTAGCGGCAGCGTCTGAAGACCTAGGGCCGAGCGCTCGCTCGGACGCTGGTGCTTTTCAGCCTTCCTCCTCCCCTCCTAACCTCGGTCGGTGTGAAGGTAGGTCGGAGGATGCCAACTACCAGGTGGTCGAGGACGAAGAGGATGACTACGACGAGGGAGCCGACGAGTCGGACGAGCTCGAGGAAGAGGACGTGGCGGCCCTCCTCGCGGAGATCGATGACATGGACGTCGAGGAGGACGACGCCGAGCTGGTGCTGGCCGAGCTGACGAACAACAGGTCCTGGAAGCAGAACAAGGACCTCAAGCGCGCAGCTCGACGCGATCGAGAATATTTTGGCTCCCGAGGTCGAGGCAGTGGCAGGGCCTCTCATCCTTCTCGGCCAGCCGGGCGAGGAGGAGGTCGCCAGCGACGAGAACGTGACGAGCGTGGAGGCGGAGCTGGAGGAGCAGGACACCGGCCTCCTCAGGGCAGGCGACGCTTCCTCACTCAGGAGCAGCTGATGAAGGTCACCAAGTGCAAGCTGTGCCACGAGAAGGGCCATTGGGGGCGTGAGTGCCCCAACGTCAGCAGCACCAAGAAGGACGCTGTCAAGCGGGAGGTCTCCGTCAAGAAGACTCCCATCAGGAAGGCCTCGTCCTACATGTTCGACGGGGTGGCGTTCGGCAGTGACGACATGTGGGCAGCGCCGGCGTGGCGCGGGATCGAGGAGGAGATCGCGTCAGGGTCGATCTTTCTGGCGGCCTCGTCGACCCAGGGCCTGGTCGACCCCGGGGCGGGGACTGATCTGGTAGGCGTGGAGGCTCTCAACAGGGAGTCCGAGGCGCTCGCGACCCACGGCCTCAGGTGCGTCGAGATTCCTGCTGAACATCGGACGCACCTTCGTGGGGCCCACGGAGTTGGAGGCCAGGCCAAGGTCGTGAGCGCTATACTTTTTCCGTTGTGTTTAGGTGGCGTCTTTGGCATCGTAGACACCACTGTGCTCGGAGAGGCTGTCCCTCACATTTTGAGCGTCAATCTTCTGGACTTTCTAGAGAGCGTGATTGATTTACCGAGGAACAGGCTTCGCTCCGGCACCCTGCGCACGACCGTGGCCATGACACGCCTGGGTTCCGGGCACAGGATGGTAGAGATCGTGCGTTCCCTGGAGGAGCCGCCGACAGTCCCAGCGTCGGCCCTCCAGCGCTATCCTTTTCTGACGGAGGGGTCATTCACCCTTGGCAATGAGAAGCCTCCGAAGATGCTGGCAGATGGAACTGTGACGCAGTACATCCCTCACCTCATCATCTCCATCCTTCGGTTTAGAGCTAAGTCGAGGCGAGCAGGGTCCGGGTCAAGTCGTGCGGGGTCTAGACCAAGGGGGTTTTCGAGCAGAACGCCAAGCAGGGATCCGAGGGGATCGCCGTGCCTGGGCTACTCGGTCGTCTCAATCGTCGCAGTCGTGGTCTGCCTATTCATCGTGTGTTGGGCTCAGCGGGCCCGCTTCGAACAGGTCACGGGCTCAGGATCTTTGGGGCGCACTAAGGTCTTGGACAACAGCAACGGAGGGCGGGGCAGGGCTCTCGAGCCCATCGGCAAGGGAGCTCTCGACCTCATCGGCAGCTGGGGCCCAAGGGCTCTCGTGTATGTGTTGTCCGTGGCCTCTTTTGGCTCGAGTCTTTGCTCGTGGCTTTCCCGGCATCGACAGTTGAGCCGACGATCGCAGCGTCCTGCCGGCATCGTCCGGCGCAATGATGAAGTTCATAACGATTTCCATGTTTATCCTGAGGGGGATCCTCTCAGTGCAGGGAGCTCCCCAGTTCCGCGGGTCCACCACTCAGCCGCCCGGAGGCGGCAACAGCAGAGGCGACGGCAGCGACGGTCGAGGAGATGCTGCCAGGGCGGTGCTGAGCCAGGCGGTCGAGACGCCGGTGGAGGCGCTGGCGGAGGCCACTACGACGCCGAGCGGACCGCCTTCCCATCCTGGAGTGCCCAACCAGCTGCCCGCCCAGCTGATGACTTGGGCCCGGGCGATGGCGGCCGCCGGACCCGATGGAGTGCCCGACCGAGGAGTGGCCGGCTACCTGATGGACGGGGCGCCCATCCTGACGATGGAGTACCAGCAGTACCTGCTTCAGGCGCCCCCTCCGCCGTCGGACCCTCCGCCGGGGCCGAATCCAGCAGCAGCCTCCAGCGTTCAGCCAGCAGCGTCGCCGATGCCATGGATGGCCGGAGTCCAGGGGCAGTTTCCAGGTCCACCGAAGGCGAGGTCGGCACGACTGCTGGGCCACGGAGGGACGCCGAGTGCAGGTGCCTCGGGGGCAGCGCCGGGGATCCACCACGGCCGCGACGAGGATCAGGCATCGATGCAGCTGGTCACGAACCAGAGCGACGACGGAGAAATGACAACTGCAGCAGCAGCTGCAGCTCCGATTTCGGCGGCAGCAGCAGCAGCCATCCCAGCCCGGCGGGTGGCGGCACCGCTGAAGCCGAGATCGATCGCAGTCAAGCCGCCCCCGCCCAAGCTGGTGAACAACTGCAACCACTCGCAGGCCACATCGTACGGCAATCAGTACGGCTCGGGCACGAAGTGCAAGTTCTGCGGCTACAAGCTCACATGGGTGCCACGCGGCAGCGGTGGCGAGCAGGACGGCGGGCCGGCAGCGAGGCCGGAGTCCGCAGCAGAGGCGGCCAGACGAGCGGCAGCTGCTGCCGAGCGGACGGTCCAGATCATGCAGGAGAATCCTGTGTTTCAGACAGGGGCGGCAGCACTGCAGACGGCCAACGACCTGAACGGATACCTCAACGCACTACAGTGGCAGCTGCACCAGATCCCCGAGGGGATTCGATCCCTCGGAAAGGTGCAAGAGGTGGTCGAGCAGATTGCACAATATGCCAGTCAAGCACAGTTTCAGACCAGCAGTCAGCTGGAGGAGGGCCTGCAGCAGATCCATCAAGCGCTCATTCGGCTCCGTCGTACCCTGGAGGCACTGGAGCCGATGGGGGAGTCCCTCGACTACCTGACGGAGCAGATGAGCACCCTGTCGCTGTCGGTCGGCAACATCGAGGAGTCAATGGGTCAGATGGCGCAGATGACCGTGGAGATTGGGACGGCGGTGATGGGGCTCGTGCAGGTGGCCAACGCTGTCGGAGCGAACCAAGAGCTTCCGTTGCAGGAACCGGACAGCTCACAGGCGGGTGCTTCCTCGCCGGAGCCCGAGGGCACGCGGCAGGTCTGGGCCACGGCAGTGACAACGCCTTGGGAGATTCTGTACGAGAGCGACAAGGACGACGAGATGTAGCGTCGTCTTTGGACGTCACTCCTCGTTCTTCAGTCGCCGGCCCGAGCCGAGGGGCTTCGGGCCAGCAGCAGCAGAGTTCAAGGTGCAGTCGTTTGGACTGCGCCTGCGCTGCCGTCTCCGACAGGGGCTCACCAGAGAGCCCGTCGACAGCCCATTCTCCTACCTACCCTCCCACTGTGCAGAGACTCCTGGTCGGGCCCGAGTGGCTCGACGGAGATTGGATGAACGACGACCATGAGGTCGCTTGCGGATCTCAAGTGAGAAAGGCTCTCGGCGAGGCAGCAGCCAGGGCAACTGGAGCCCTCCCAGGGACCTTTCCTGTCGACGCGTCGGTCACTCCGGGACGATCCAAGGTGGCTTTCATGGAAGTGTTCTCCCCTCCTAGGATTGCTCCTGCCGTTAAGAAAATTGGGGCCCCTGTGGGAGAGGAGGCCTCGTGGGACCTCAAGGTCGGTTGGGGCGCCGCTCAAAGAACGGAAGTCGATCGCCTCTGGGAGACGATCAGGACCGATCGACCCGAAATGATCTGGCTGTGTTCCGAGTGTCGGGCCTTTTCCGCGATCAATAGGTTGAATCGGGATCGGATGGACCCTGGGGACTGGAGGTCACTAGTGCGGGACGGCCTCCGAGACCTTTTCCTTTGCATGAGGATAGCTGACTATCAGGTCCGACACGGACGGTTCTTTGCGTTCGAACACTCTCTTTACGCTTCCTCCTGGGGAACGCATGTTGTCAAGTGCGTGTGGGACCTCCCGGGAGTTCGACGAATCCGGCTCGACATGTGCCAGTTTGGAATGAGGGTGGACGACAGGGGGCCTAATAAGAAACCCACGGGAATTTTGTCCAACCACCCCGAGGTGTTGCGGCTCTTAGACGGTCACCTCTGCACGGGGGAACACAAGCACGCTGTTCTGGAGGGAGGCTCGGTTACTACCAAAGCGGCATGTTACCCCCCTTTGTTCGTGCGCACTGTCGCCAGGGCTGTCGCCGAACATTGGTCCGGAGCCCCCAGGGCCAGGCAGTCTTCCTGGGCGGAGTTGGCGGAAGGAGTCCCCGGCGAGGCTGCGGAGGCCGGGGAAGCAATTGGCGGCGAAGGCGAGCCCGAAGGTTCGGACGAAAGCGACGACGAGCCCGAGACCCGACCACCCTTTCAGAACAGAACGAGGGGAGATGTGTCTGGGAAGCCCGATCCTCAGCCCAATGAGGACGAGAAACGGTTAATATACAAGTTGCACTGCAACATGGGCCATCCCGACAAACGAAAATTTCTTCGGGTTCTTCGAGCTGGCGGCACCAAACAGCACTTGGTGAGATGGGTGCGTCAGCATTTTGTTTGTTCGGAATGTGCGGAACGATCGCAGTCGGGGGCCCATCGTCGGGTTGCTCTGCCCAGGACCTTTCGTTTTAATCACATCGTGGGGGTTGATCTCTTCTACCTCGACTTTCAAGGTACGACGTATCCCTATCTCAACATCGTCGACCACGGGTCGAACCTGCAGGTCGTCACCCGGGTCGAGGCCGCGACGTCGGCCGCTGTCTGGTCCGAGTTTCTGAGGTCCTGGGTCCGACCGTTGGGCGCGCCACATCTGATCATCTCGGATGGGGGCTCGGAGTTTGGAGCTCGGTTCGCCCGAGGCTTGGAACAGTGGGGAGTTTGTCATCATGTCTGCGACGCGGACAGTCCCTGGCAGAACGGACGAGTGGAGAGACACGGTGGCTGGGTCAAGGACCGAGTCCGTATTGAGCTAGAGTCCGGGACGTCCTTTCCCTCATCACTCCAGGAGCTGGATGATCTGGTGTTTGAGCTGGTGGCGCATAAGAACCGATTTTGG
Source organism: Prorocentrum cordatum (assembly GCA_963575745.1). Lineage (NCBI taxonomy): Eukaryota > Dinophyceae > Prorocentrales > Prorocentraceae > Prorocentrum > Prorocentrum cordatum. Next base: position 87,388 of record CAUYUJ010000212.1, on the reverse strand, counting down.
CATCGAGGTGGCTTTTCACCTCTCCAGTTGGTTTTTGGAGAAATCCCGCGCCTTCCGCATGAGCTCTTGTCCGACGATCGACGGGCTTTGCCCGGGTGGCAGGATGTCGCGAGCCCCTCCTCAGAGCAGGACGAGGCGGGAGCCGAGTTTGCCAGGGCCCACGCTATCCGAGCGGCGGCCCGTAGGCTTGCCATGGAAGCCACGGCCCGAGACAAGCTGTCCCGAGCAGCCCGGGCGAGGACCCCTGGGACCAAGAGATTTACCCCCGGCCAGTGGGTCTTCGTCTGGAGGCATTTCACCAGAATATCGTCCAGGGCCGACGCCCTAGGGCGCCGTCGTGCCGGCTGGACGGGTCCCGGGGTCGTGGTGCTTGCCGAGGGCGGCACGGTGTGGGTGGCGGTCCGGGCCCGTCTCTGGAAATGTTCAGCCGAGCAAGTCAGGCTTGCTAGCCCTGAGGAAGAGTACGGCCTTCAATTGGCCGAAGACCCTAGATGGCAGGAGCTGCTTCGTTCGGCTCAGGCGAGGCGGGTGACCGCTGTGGACGTTCAGCGCGAGGGCCCCCCTCCCGAGAGTGCCTGGGACGAGGCGGCACAGGCCGAGCTCGACTCAGAACCAAGGGTCCCCGGAGCTGGGCCAGTGCCAGCCGAGGAGCAAGGACCGGAGAATCGACCCTCTCCCCCGTCAGTGGGCGGGACTCTTGGGCTTCCTCGGAGGCCCCCCAGGGGGTCTCTCTCTCGTGCCGGATCGGTTGTAGCTCAACCAGGCTCGGACAGGACCGGGCTGCCCTCTATTTCCGAGCTGGCTCCTTCAGACAGAGAAGAGTCGGCAACGCCGTCTCTCAGTCGGCAGTTGTCTCGAGGAGTTAGCTCAGGATCCGCCGAGGTCGAGCCAGGGGATCAAGAGAGTCCAGAACTCCTCCCTCCTCCGTCCTCTCCTCGTCCTGTTTCCTTACCTGCTCCTGCTCCTCCTCCTTTGCCTGCGTCTCCCAGTTCTCTTTCCCCTGTCACCCCGTCTTCACCAGAGGGGGCGAGACCTAAGACGAGGGGGCGCCTCACCCAGCCTGAGGACGTCCCAGCTTGCATTTGAGCTGCGAGGGCCGGGAGCGCCCCTCCTGAGATAAAGAGAGCCAGGACCGAACCCTCCTCGGGCCCCTACCCTCCTTACCCCGTCGGTGGAATTGCCTCCTCCTCCTCCGGTGTTGGGGGCCCTGGACCTGGGCCGGAGACTCGGGGGCCTGTCAGGGCCGGCGACGAGCCGAAGCAGTCTGTCCAGGAGCGTGTTCAGGCCATCGAAGCCCGAGCCAGGTCACGGTCGCCAAATCGCAACAGAGGAGCCGAGGGAACAGTCGAGGCAGAGGCCACCAGCGAGTTTTTCGTGGTCCCGGGGCCGATTGACGGGCTCTCCGTCGTCCCTGGGAACGTCGAAGGGTTTGCCGGGGCCGTGGGCGACAGCATTCAGGACGGGGGCACCTTTGCGGCTAGCCGCGGGGGAGAAGTGACCCTCAAGAGGCTCACCCCTCAGGAGCGTCAGAAGTTTCAGGCTTCAGACAACAAAGAATGGAAAGCCATGCTGCAATCCGGGGGTGTCCGAGTCATCCCTCCGAATCAGGCGGCGAAGATCCGGCAACGTTGTCCGGGCAGGATCATATCCAGCCGAATGGTGCGCCGATGGAAGCCAGTTGAGGGGGCTTTCGTGGAACCCGAAGCGAAGTCCAGGTGGTGCGTGCACGGTCATAAGGATCCCGACTCTGGCTCCCTCGCCGTATATGCGCCCACCCCCCAGACCTCGTCTATTATGATGTTCATTCAGGTACTGGTCAATTTCAGGATGCTCGGAGACATCGCGGATGTCAAGAACGCTTTCACCCAGTCAGATCCGATGACGCGGTCCCAGGGCCAAATATATGTTGAACCTTGCGAGGGTATCGACGTTGAGCCTGGATCCCTTATCCTATTGCTGGTGAGCGTTTACGGGCTGGACGATGCTCCAGTAGCGTGGCGTCGCACCGTGGTTGGCCATCTGGAAAAGCATGGGTTCGAAAGAAGTTTGCTGGAGCCCTGCTGGTGGCTGAAGTATCGAGCAGATGGGGCCATCCAGAACATGATGTTGCTGGAAGTCGACGATTTCTTTATCGGGAGTGCGGATGCGGATGCCCGAGCGTGGATTCGCGGTATCCTAGAGGACCGCTTCCGTTTCGGGAAGTATCGAGACTGTCATGCCGGCTCAGTGGATTTTGCGGGTAGGCGTGTTTCCTTTTTTCCCGGTAAGGCCGTTGTCGACCAGGAAAAGTACATCCTGGAAGAAATCCGTCTTCTGACCCTGGCCCGGGGCCGCTTGTCTGTCAAGAATTCCCCTCTCGAGCCGTCCGAGTTCAAAGCTTTGCGTTCTCTGGTCTACAAGTTTAATTGGGTCGGCCGAGAGTCACGGCCAGAAGCGGCCGGAGTAGCAAGTATTTTGGCCAGTCGTTTGCGGGCTCCGACAGTGTCGGACGTGTCTTGTGCCAACAAGTTGGTGAAGCACCTGAGGGCAACAGCCTCTCGAGGATTGACGATCTGGCAGCTAGACCCTGAGCGTATGTCTTTCATATCGTTTTCCGATGCCGGCGGTGTTGGTTCGGTAGAGTCTCTCCAGGATGACAATGGCCTCCCAGCCGACCCCACCCAGGGAGCCTGGATGGTGTTGGCTGCCGACAAGTCTGTTCTCGATAATCAGGTGGTAAGAGCGTCCGTGCTCGGTTGGCGTAGCAGTAAGCTACGGCGTAAGGTGCCTTCGACGCTAGCCGGGGAGACTCAAGCTCTCTCGGCCGCCGTGGCGGAAGTCGAGTTTCTTCAAGTGTTGTACCGTGATGTTGTGTTCAGGGACGTTGATCTGCCTGATTGTGTGCGGGCCTCAGGGCCCTTCACTACGGTCTTAAGACGCGATTGTAGCTTGGGTTCCCAGGAACAACAGGTCCACGTGGTGGACGCCAAGTCAATCTATGATACCTTCCAGAAGGAAGGCAACGCTTCGGCCCGTGATAGGCGTACTGCTCTAGACCTCGCCATCATTTGCGAGTCCTTGGAACGAGCCAGAGGTAAGATACGGTGGATACCCCATGGCCGTATGCCTGTGGACGCTTTGACCAAGGACGACGTGACTAAGTGTAATGCCGCGTTGTTTGATTTGATGACCAACGGCAAGCTCAGTCTGGTGGGCGAGGCCCGAGAGGTCGGCCGCCGGAAGGACATGCCCGAGCGCAAAGACCGCTCTCAGGCGGCCTCCAGAAGAATGCTGTCAGAGCCCGCCTGGATAGCATGGCTCGACTACCTGGACCAGAGGGCTCCTCCTGGCCTGGTTGCTGGTGGTAGTGTCCTCCCGTCCTCCTCCTCTCTCCCTCCGCCTTTATCATCCTCCGAATCTGTTTTCCAATAGTCTGCTCTCTAGTTCTGCCTCTCTCTCTCTCTCTCTATCTTTCTGCTGCTGCGCACGTTTAACATTTGCAGGTCGTTTTGACACTGCCAGGCAGTGGCCACGGACCGGTGAATTGAGTTTTGGGACAGCTAAACCTAGAGAAAGTTGGACCCATGTTCCAGGGGTCCATAATCTCACGTGTAGGTTTAGCTTTTGGTGTTTCACTCTGGGGACCGATGGACAGAGATCCATCTTGTACGTGTCCGTGCCACATGTGGCTCAAGGGAAAACATTCTGTCCCCTCTCCTGCCGCCACAAGAGAGAGAGAGAGAGAGAGAGAGAGAGAGAGAGAGAGAGGGAGACGAGTACGATCTGCACGCGGGAACGTCGATTTGCTTGTCTTTGGAAACTTGAGCTCGCTTGCGTACAAATTCCACAGCATCGGAACAATCGTTGCGGGACGCTTTTCCGCTGCGACGGCTGACGCGCGTCTCGCTCTCAGACAGGGGGGGGGTGATTTCCGCCAGGCGCAGAGAGTCGGCCCTGGCGATATCATCATCCGCGTGAACGACACCATGGGCGACACGTGCCAAATGATGGAGGACCGCACCGCCTCCCGAAGGGCACGGGGCTGGAGGGCCAGGCGGATTTGCGGGGGGAGGGAGGAGGGAGGAGGAGAGGGGGAGGGGGAGGAGGAGGAGGAGGGGAGGGAGGAGGGAGGGGGGGGAGGGAGGGAGGGAGGGATGAGGTAAGGGAGGGAGGAGAGGGGGGGGGAGGGGGGAGGGGGAGGGGAGCGGGGAGGGAGGGAGGGAGGGAGGGCAGGGGAGGGGGGGGAGGGAGGGAGGGGGAGAGGAGGAGGAGGAGGAGGAAGGAGGAAGGAGGAGGAGGAGGAGGAGGGAGGAGGAGGAGGAGGAGGAGAGGAGAGGAGGAGGAGGGGAGGAGGAGGAGGAGGAGGAGAGGAGGAGGAGGAGGAGGAGAGGAGGAGATGAGGAGGAGGAGGAGAGAGGAGAGGAGGAGGAGGAGAGGAGAGGAGGAGGAGGAGGAGGAGGAGGAGGAGGAGGAGGAGGAGGAGGAGAGGAGGAGGAGGAGGAGGAGGAGGAGGAGAGGAGGAGGAGGAAGGAGGAGGAGTAGAGGAGGACAGGAGCGAAGGAGAGGAGGAGGAGGAGAGGAGGAAGAGGAGGGAAGGAGAGGAGGAGGAGGAGGAGGAGGGTGAAGGAGGAGAGGAGGAGGAGGAGGAGGAGGAGGATGAGGAGGAGGAGGAGGATGAGGAGGAGGAGAGGAGGAGGAGGAGAGGCGGAGGAGGAGGAGGAGGAGGAGGAGAGGAGGAGGATGAGGAGGAGAGGAGGAGAGGAGGAGGAGGAGGAGAGAGGAGGAGGAGGAGGAGGAGGAGGAGGAGGAGGAGGAGGATGAGGAAGGAGGAGAGGAAGGAGGAGGAGGAGGAGAGGAGGAGGAGGATGAGGAGGAGGAGGAGAGAGGAGGAGGAGGAGGAGGAGGAGGGAGGAGGAGAGGAGGAGGAGGAGAGGAGGAGGAGGAGGAGGAGGAGAGAAAAGAAGAAAAGAAGAGAAGAAGAAGAAGAAAGAAGAAGAAGAATAAGAAGAAGAAGAAGAAAAAGAAGAAGAAGAAGAAGAAGAAGAAGAAGAAGAAGAAGAAGAAGAAGAAGAAGAAGAAGAAGAAGAAGAAGAAGAAGAAGAAAAAGAAGAAGAATAAGAAGAATAAGAAGAAGAAGAAGAAAAATAAGAAGAATAATAATAAGAAGAAGAAGAAGAAGAAGAAGAATAAGAAGAATAAGAAGAAGAATAATAAGAAGACGAATAAGAAGAATAAGAAGAAGAAGAAAAAGAAGACGAAGAAGAAGAAGAAGAAGAAGAAGAATAATAATAAGAAGAAGAATAAGAAGAAGAAGAAGACGAAGAAGAAGAAAAAGAAGAATAATAAGAAGAAGAAGAAGAAGAAGAAGACTAATAAGAAGAATAAGAAGAATAATAAGAAGAAGAATAATAATAATAAGAATAAGAAGAAGACGAATAAGAAGAAGAATAAGAAGAAGAAGAATAATAATAAGAAGAAGAAGCATAATAATAAGAATAAGAAGAAGAATAATAAGAAGAAGAAGACGAATAATAATAATAATAAGACGAAGAATAATAATAAGAATAAGAAGAAGAAGAATAAGAATAAGAAGAAGAATAAGAAGAATAATAAGAAGAAGAATAATAATAATAATAATAAGAAGAAGAATAATAATACTAAGAAGAAGAAGAAGACGAAGAAGAAGAAGAAGAAGAAGAAGAAGAATAAGAAGAATAATAAGAATAAGAAGAAGAATAATACTAATAAGAAGAA
>CAUYUJ010000212.1:0-81555 GCA_963575745.1 Prorocentrum cordatum | reverse complement strand
CCTCGAAAACCGGAGGGGGGGGGGTACCGGTTCGAACCCCTCCCCACCTCCCCTCTCACCTCCAGCAAACGACTCCCGGTCCCTACCACCGTCCTCACCACATCCCCCACTGTTGTTCCCAGCGCCACTGTCCTCACCACCACTGTCCCCACTGGTTCCACCACCGCCCCTACTGTCCACACCAGTGCCACCACCACTGTCGCACTGTCCCCCACTGTCCCCACCACTGTTCCCACCACGGTTCCACTCTCCCAACTTTCTCCACGACTATCCCCACTGTCCCCACTGTCCCACTGACTCCTCCGCTGTCCCACTGAGCTGTCCCACTGTTCCCACCACTGTCCCCACTGTCCCCACCACTGTCCCCACTATACCTCTGTCCCATTTTCCCACCGCCGTCCTCGCCACCGCCTTCACCACTGTCCCCACCACCACTGTACCCTCCACTGTCCCACTGTTTCCACCACATTCCCACTGTCCCCACACCACTGTCCCCACCACCACCGTCCCCTCCACTGTCCCACTGTCCCCACTTTTTCCACCATTGTCCTCACCATTGTCCCCACCACTACCGTCCCCACCACTGTCCCACTGTCCCCACCACTGTCCCGTTGTCTCCTCACCACTGTCCCCACCACCACCGTCCCCACCACTATCCGCACCACCCATCGGTTTTCGAGGGGGGGGGGGGTTCGAACCCGTAGTGACCGACCCCCCCCCGGTTTTCGAGTTCGAGGGGGGGGGGGGGAGGGGTTCGAACCGGTAGTGACCCCCCCCCCTTTTCATGATGAACTGGGGGGGGGGGGAGGGGTTCGAACCGGTAGTGACCCCCCCGGTTTTCCAGGGGGGGGGGGAGGGGTTCGAACCGGTAGTGACCCCCCCCGGTTTTTCCCGCCAGCAGCGGTAGAAACACGCTCTTTTTGATATATGGTCCCGCGTTCTTCTCCTCCTCCTCTCTCCCTCCTCCTCCTCCTCCTGCCTCCTCCTCCTCCTCCTCCCCCTCCCCCTCCTCCCTCCTCCATCACCATCATCATCATCATCACCATCATCGTCATCGTCGTCATCATCATCATCATCATCATCATCATCATCATCATCATCATCATCACCACCCGTTTCAGCACACCCCTCACACGCTTCGTGGCCCCATCGGGAGCCCCACCGAAGGTCCCAATGCTACCGTCCGCATGCGTCCCGCACACCCAGTACAGCGTTTCGTGGCCCCAAAGGGAGCCCCAGCGAAGGTCCCAGTGCTACCGTCCGCATGCGTTCCGCACACCCAGTACAGCGTTTCGTGGCCCCATAGGGAGCCCCAGCGAAGGTCCCAGTGCTACTGTCCGCATGCGTCCCGCACGTCCAGTACAGCGTTTCATGGCCCCATAGGGAGCCCCACCGACGGCCCCAATGGGACCGTCCGCATGCGTCCCGGAACACACAATTTGGCATTTTTGCTCACCGAGTACAGTGTTTCGTGGCCCCATAGGGAGCTCCACCGAAGCCCCCAGTGCCACAGTCCGCATGCGTCCCGGAACACCCAATTTGGCATTTCCACCCACCCAGTACAGCGTTTCGTGGCCCAATAGGGAGCTCCACCGAAGCCCGCAATGCCACCGTCCGCCTGCGTTCCGAAAACGCGATTTTGCATTTTCATTCAATCTTGCATATTCACACACCCAGTACAGCGTTTCGTGGCCCCATAGGGCGCTCCACCGAAGCCCGCAGTGGACCGGCCGCATGCGTCCCACACACCCAATTTGGCATTTTGACTTGTATAGCGTTTCGTGGCCCCATGAGGAGCTCCACCGAAGCCCCCAGTGCGACCGCCCGCGTGCGTCCCACACACCCAATTTTGCATTTTCCCTTGCCCAGTACAGCGTTTCGTGGCCCCATGAGGAGCTCCACCGACGCCCCGAGTGGGAGCGCCCGCATGCGTCCCACACACCCAATTTGGCATTTTCGCTCACCCAGTACAGCGCTTGGTGGCCCCATAGGGAGCTCCACCGACGGCCCTAGTGCTACCGCCCGCATGCGTTCCCTCCCACCCAGTGCAGCGCTTCGTGGCCCCATGGAGCTTCACCGAAACCCTCAGTGGGACCGCCTGTATGCGTCCCACACACACCAATTATGGCATTTTCACTCACCCAGTAAAGCGCTTTGTGGCCCCATGGGGAGCTCCACCGACGGCTCCAGTGCTACCGCCCGCATGCGTTCCCCCCCACCCAGTGCAGCTTTGTGGCCCCATCGGGAGCTTCACCGAAGAAGGTATTCACAATTGCGGTACCCACAACTGCATATGGTTGGGTCAATTTTTCAATTGAAATGCCCTTCACCCTCTTACTTAAAGTCTTCCTCTTCAAATTGCGGCCCTGGCCCCCGAACTTCAACAACGGCTTCCGCCTGATAGTTCCTCACAATTTATACCCAAATCGCGCTCTCGCGCGGGACTTCCTTACGATTTATTCAGGAATCGCGTTCTCGCGTGGTACTTCTTTGCAATTTGTTCAGACGCCGCGCCCTCGACATCAGTAGTCATGCTCTCGCTGTGGATTTCCTCACGATTGATTTGGGAATCGAGCTGTCGCTCGAAACCTCCACGCGATTCATGCAGGACGCACGCTTCAGCAACCCGCCTGGTCGAACTGGCCGCCTGGGCCCTCCTTCCCGACCCACCTGGTAGGGTGTACCCGCCCGATCTGCCCGTCTGGTTCTGCCACGTGTTTTCTGCTCCTAGCTCCCCTCCCAGTCACTCTCGTCCTCTATCCTCCTCCCTCCCCCTTGTCCCTTCCTTCCATCCGTCCTCTCTTCCCCTGCTTCAGGGGCTGCGCGAAATTCATGTTGCAGGTAAGAAAGGTAAATCCCGAAGGGGCTGCGGTCGAAGACGACGAGGGCAGGTATCGAGGGTTTGGGATGTACGTGTAAAGTGGAACGCGAGCATATAAGAACGACCTGTCTTAAAATGATTGTTGTTGTAGTTATAGTTGTAGTCGTCGTCGTCGTCGTCGTCGTCGTCGTCGTCGTCGTCGTCGTCGTCGTCGTTGTTGTTGTTGTTGTTGTTGTTGTTGTTGTTGTTGAATTCTCATTTCTGAAGAATAATTATTGTTGATCCCTCCCACCGGTGCATACTGTTTTTTCTCAATCATAGTGTGCCCCTCGACGCTCGCACCCTGTTTTTTGACAGGGGAAGTCTTCCTGCTCAAACTGGGCCCCTGGCCCCCGGGTTACAACAACAACGGCTCCCGCCTGAGACTTCCTTGCAATTTAGCCAGGACCCCCGCTCCCGCCCGAGACTTCTTCGCATTTTATTCAGAAATACGCGTTAACGGACACTCGAGCAGATAAGAGCGAACAGTCTGAAAGTGATTGTTGTTGTCGTTGTCGCAGCTTTGAAGAATAATTATTGTTGATCCCCCCCCGTCCGGTGCACATTGTTTTTTTCGATTGGAGTGCCCTTCCCGGGGATCGCACCTTGTTTTTTATCAGGGAAAGTCTTGAGGGTCAAAATGTGTCGTTGGCCCCCGGTTTACAACAACAACGGCTCCCGCCTGAGACTTCTTCACAATTTAGCCAGGACCCCCGCTCCCGCCAGAGACCTCCTTGCGTTTTATTCAGGAATTTTGCTCTCGCTTGGGACTTCCTTAGAATTTATTCTCCCGGCGCTCTGGAGTCGCGCTCTAGTTGGAGACTTGCTTGCAATTTACTGAAGAATAGCGCCCTTGCGTTGGAATTTCCTGCAATTTACTCAAGCGCCGCGCTCTGGACAACCAGGCACCCAGGAGTCGCGCTCACGCATAGGACTCCCTCACATATTACATAGGAATCGGGATCTCGCTGCCCTTCGTGGCCCCGTTGCAGCCCTTCGTGGCCCCCTCGCTTTTATTCGTGTCCCCGTTGCAGCCCTTCGTGGCCCCCTCGCTGCCTTTTGTGGCCCCGTTGCAGCCCCTCGTGGCCTCCTCGCTGCCCTTCGTGGCCCCGTTGCAGTCCTTCGTGGCCCCCTCGCTTTGTTTCGTGGCCCCGTTGCAGCCCTTCGTGGCCCCCTCGCTACCCTTCGTGGCCCCGTCGCAGCCCTTCGTGGTCCCGTTGCAGCCCTTCGTGGCCCCATATGCATGCCCTTCGCGGCCCCGTTGCAGCCCTTCGTGGCCCCCTTCGCTGCCCTTCGTGGCCCCATATATGTATGCCCTTTCTGGCCCCCGCTCGTTCGCGCCCGTGGTGGCTCCATATGCATCTGTCCTACGTGGCCCAGTTGCTACCCTCAGTGGCCCCATCGTTGCCTTCTGTGGCCCCGCATTATCTGCCCTTCGTGGCCCCCGCTCGTTCGCGCCCTTCGTGGCCCCATACGCATTCCCTTCGTGTCCCTGCTGTTGCCCTTCGTGGCCTACTTCGTGTTCTTGTGGCCCTGCTGTCGTTCTCTTTCGCTCTCGCTTTCGCTCGTCGTCGTGGTCGCCGTCGTCGTCGTCGTCGCCGTCGCCGTCGTCGTCGTCGTCGTCGTCGTCGCGGTCGGTACCCTGTCCGTCCCTGTTGGGGTCGGGTCGAAGGTCCGCGGCCGCCCCGCCGATCAGCGCTGCCGCTGGCCAGGCCGACGGTCCGCGGCCGCCCCGCCGCTTGCCGGGGCCCGGTCTGCAGGGAAGAAAGGTATACCCCCCAAAAGGGGTTCGATCGAAGACGAAGAGGGCGGGTATCGAGGGTTTGGGAAATAGGCGTTATTGGACACTCGAGCAGATAGGGGCGAACAGTCTTAAAATGATGGTTGTTGGTGTTCTCGTCGTCTTCGTCGTCGTCGTCGTCGTCGTTGTTGTCGTTGTTGTTGTTGTTGTTGTTGTTGTTGTTGTTGTTGTTGAACATTATTTATTCTAAAGAATAATTATTGTTGGGCCCCCTGGTGCGCGCCCCCCCTGCGCCGCCTAGGCCGCAGCTACATTTTCATCATTTTCGTGAGGAAGCCTCAGAAAAGAGGGTGTGTACAGGATCCGGTTGTTTTGTTGTAATCCGCTTTCCCTTGCAAAAAACAATAGAAAATGACATTTCTTGTTCTAATATAATCAAATTTCAAGAATCCCTTGCAAAAAATAAGGTAAAGTGGACATTCGCGCGCGCAAGACGAAATCCTTCCAAAACCTTAGTGTTCGGAGCGATTTTAACATAAAAACATCAAAAAACCAATGGTTTTTCAACAAAAAAATGTCAAAATCTCATCCCGCGCGCTCTTGCGGATTCGTAGGAAACCCAACACTTTTTAAACATTTCTGTCAAACGGGCTTTTGCGAGCAACTTTTTCGAACTTCTGCGACAACGGTTGCGCACCTGCCAGGGCCATCATCCCTGTCAAATAATACCATGCGGGACACATTCGTTTTTTCTTCGCGCGCGCACGCCGAAATCTCCAAAAACCATTGGGCTTCTTAAGAATTTTAGCACCGCGCATCATAAAATCACACGAATCGCACCGTAGGTCCTCGAAAAACACCTGCACGACTTTTCAAAATTTCTACCCGCGCGCGCTGTCCGAATCCTAAAAAAACCAATGGTTTTCCAACATTTATGTTACATGAGCTCGCGCGAGCTACTTTCGCACGCTCTTGCAACGGGGTTCGCGCGCCTGCCAGGGGCCACAATCCCTTGCGGTTGCGCCATAGGTTGCGCCCTCGGCCGCCGAGAATAAAACGTCCCCCTATCTTGTGAGTACGTATCGTGTGTATCATGTGTATCATGTACCATATGCATCATATGCAACAGATGTTCTGTGGAAGGCTTAACAACTTCTGTGGGTTAACAAGGCTTAACAACTTCTGTGGGTGTACGAACGTAGGCTTAACAACTTCTGTGGGTGTGTACTCCACGCCAGTGTAGTAGCCACGGTCGTCCGCAGGCCACGAAGTGAAGTGTCCGAACGTCATAGGGCGGGAAGCTGGGTGTGGGTGGTGGCGAAGAGTCGTGTGGATATTTGGTAGAGCTTGCACTGCCCCCCCACAAAGTGGGGGTATTGGCTGGCGTCGCATGAAAACCCTGGCACTGGTGAGAACACTGAGCGTTCGGGTAAAGTGATTGTTGTTGTTGTTGTTGTTGAACATTATTACTTCTAAAGAATAATTATTGTTGGGACCCCTGGTGCACGACCCCCCTCCAAAACCTAGGCCGCAGCTACATTTTCATCATTTTTTCGCGAAAGCTTCAGAAAAGTGGATTGGTACCGGATCCGGTTGTTTTGTTGTAATCCGTTTTCCCTTGCAAAAAACACTATAAAATGAAAATTCTTGTTCTTACTTGATCAAATTGCAAGAATCCCTTGCAAAAAATAAGGTAAAGTGGACATTCGTGCGCGCAAGACGAAATCCTTCCAAAACCTTAGGTTTCGTAACCATTTTAACATAAAAACATCAAAAACCCAATGGTTTTTTTAATAAAAAATTGTCAAAATGTCCTTCCGCGCGCTCTTGCGGATTCGTAGGAAAACCAACACTTTTTAAACAATTTTGTCAAACGGGCTTTTGCGAGCAACTTCTTCAGGTGCTTTGAACTTCTCCAACAACGGTTGCGCGCCTGCGAGGGCCACCATCCCTTGCAAAAAATGAGACGAAGTGCACATGCGCGCGGCCGCCGCGCGCGCATGTCGAAATCCTGCCAAACACGCGCGTTGGGCACTGAGAGTTAGGATCATAGCGCCATGAGTCTATGAGCAATGCATGCGTCATCCTTGGGACTGTATAACATCAGTGTAACACATGTACTTCTGTAATCGCATCCCCACGAATTTGCCCCAAAAATGTGACCAACTATCTTGGCACTGCGTACCATCTCACGTGTACCGTGTACCACATCATATGTAACAGATGTGATCAACCTCTGTGGGTGTGTACCCCACGCCAGTGTAGTAGCCAGGGTCGTCCGCACGCCACGAAGTGAAGTGTCCCAACGTCATAGGGCGGGAAGCTGGGTGTGGGTGGTCTCGAAGAGTCGTTTGGATATTTGGTAGAGCTTGAACGGCCCCCCCACGAAGTGGGGGTATTGGCTGGTGTCGCAAGAAAACCCTGGCACTGGGGAGAACACTGAGCGTTCGGGTAAAATGATTGTTGTTGTTGTTGTTGTTGTTGTTGTTGTTGTTGTTGTTGTTGTTGTTGTTGTTGCTGTGGTTGCTGTGGTTGATGTTGTAATTGTGCTGCCTCAGTTCGCCACGGATGCAGCCCTCCGTTTGCTTGGCCGCCTGTTGGACCCAACCAGCCGCAGACCGCACAGGACACATTCTTGTGCAGGTTCGGTTCTCCCTCGGCCGGCCCCGCGGCCGCCCCGCTGCGGAGGTGACCATGCTGCGGCGCGGCCCGCAGAACGGGGGCGCGGCGGCGCAGCCGCAGGTGACCGAGCGGCCCGTGCAGGCCGGCGCGGCCTGGCCCGCGCGGGGCCGGGGGCCCGCAGTGCACCGCGGGGGCCGGGGGCCCGCAGTGCGGCAGGTTCGCGCCGCCTCGACGCGGCGGCAGGCCCGGCCTGGCCTCCAGACGCCCGAGATGGCTCCATCCGAAGATGGCTCTCGGGCGCCCGAGATGATTTCCAGACTGCCCAGGAGGCCCCCAGGAGGGCCCCCAGGAGGACCCCAAGAGACCCCCCCAAAGGGTCCCCGAGACGCCGCAACCACCGATCGTCCATCCTTTGTTGAAGGATTCTAGTGTTCTCGCCTTTTCGGGGCTGCAACGCCCCAAGACGGCCCAAGAGTCCCCCAAGATCGCCCCCAATCGGCCCAAGAGGCCCCCAAGAGGGCCCCCAGACGGCCGAAGAGGGCCCCACGAGACCCCCAAGAGAGGCCCATAGGAAGACGTATTTACGTATCCGTATCGTCGGCCTCGCGGGCCGGGCCCCTGGGCCGCGACCACTTGGACACGGAGCGTCTTCTTCGTGGACGCCCCGCGCGGAACGTGCCCGTGCGACCGCGCATCCACCACATCGCGCCTCGAAATTCAGACCGCGAGGGCGTGGATGTGGGCAAGGTCTGCCGCTCGAGAGTTCAAGGCTGAGCTCCGCCGGAGGCCTGGAGTCGGCAGATAATCGAGCGATCTGCGCGGTCGGAGGGCCGCGGGCGCTCGCGGTGTTATGCGGTGTCAGAAGCTAGTGCCGAATCGTGAGGTGAGCCCGCCGCAGTGAGAGTCAGCCTCAACCAGGGGGTGGGCCAATCGCCTCTGATCCCCTCTGGCTGACCCGCGTTTTTTGCAGTGCGATGTCCAGGCCTGCTCGCCTCCGCCCTGCCTGCAGGAACTACCGTGCAGGCGAACCCCGCTCGGAGGTGCGGGCCTCGGGGCCTGTTAGCGCCCAGGGCCAAAAAGGCTGCGGGTACGGATGTACATGTATCAGGAGGAAAAGAAACACACAGACACAATTAATCCTCGATTCCCCAGAAAAGATGGGAAAATATGGGAAGTGGGGGGAAGACAGAAACCCAGAAAATATGGAAAAATATGGGGAATATTTTTATTTGTGTGTATTTATTTGTGTGTCCTGGGGCCCCTTCAATGTAATTCGCAACAATTCGCAACAATTCGCCACAGTCCGGGGAGCCAGAGGAGGAGCCGACCTCCCCTCCGACCAGCGTGACGCTGAAGCGAGTGGCACAACCGTGAGGGGACTCTCGTCTTCTGAGATGCCGTCTGGGATGAGGCGGCCACCGCTGCTTCATCTCCCCCCTCCTCTCCTCACAGCGCCGGCCCGGATTCGGGGGCTGCTTCTTGGCCGGCCCAGGGTCGCCACGGTGGCTTCGGTCGTCGTCGTCGTCGTCGTCGTCGTCGGTGTCGCTCTCGAAATTTCGAGGATCGATGTATTTGTTGGAAGGGTTTATTTGATTTTTTTGGGGGTCTCCCGAGGCCTCCAGAGGCTCTTGGAGCGTCCTGGGACCTCTGCAGGCCTCCGGGGACCTTCAGAGACCTCCAGAGGTCTTGTTAGGCGTCGTCGTCGTCGTCGTCGTCGTCGTCGTCGTCGCGCTCGATGTTTGAGGATCGAGGTTCGAGATTCTAGATTCTTGGACGCTTCGTCTTTTTATGGGGCTCTGGAGGTCTCTGGATGCGTCGCTTTGATGCGGGTACGCCTTACGGTAAAATCCGCTGCATGCCTTGTGTTGGGCTTCCTTCTTGCCCCTGCTGTCCCTCGGCTCCATGTCGCTCTAGAAGCCCGCCTGCCCGATATAGCCGGCCATGCTCTTCAGGATCTTCACGCACCCCTCGACTCGGGAAAGCTCGCCTTCGAATAGGCAGAGCATGCACCAAGGCACCCTTCTTCGCCTGTTCTGGTCTGCGGGCTTGTTGCCCAATACCTCCCTACATCTTTGATGACTATTGTGATGATGATGCTTATGATGTTGATGCTGTTCATGATGATGATGATGATGATGATGATGATGATGATGATGATGATGATGATGATGATAATGCTGATGCTGCTGCTGCTGATGATGATAATGCTGATGCTGCTTCTGATGCTGCTGCTGATGATGATGCTGATGATGATGCTGATGATGAAGATTATGATGATGATGATGATGATGATGATGATGATGATGATGATGATGATGATGATGATGATGATGATGATGATGATGATGATGCTGCTGATGATAATGCTGATGCTGCTTCTGATGCTGCTGATGATGATGATGATGATGATGATGATGCAGATGAATATGATGATGATGATGATGATGATGATGATGATGATGATGATGATGATGATGATGATGATGATGATGCTGCTGCTGATGATGATGATGATGATGATGATGATGATGCTGATGCTGATGCTGATGCTGATGCTGATGCTGATGCTGATGCTGGTGCTGATGATGGTGGTGGTGGTGGTGATGATGATGCTGCTGCTGCTGCTGCTGATGATGATGATGATGATGATGATGAGGAGGAGGAGGAGGAGGAGGAGGAGGAGGAGGAGGAGGAGGATGATGATGATGATGATGATGATGGTGGTCCTTCCTTTCGAAGTTTAATGCCTTACGAGGGGGGCTGAGAGGCAGAATGCTTGCATTCCGTAGCCTTCGGCTCTCGAGCTCGTGCCGCGGCGGAACCGCGGTGCATGGCTTGGATCGTCCTCCCGGACGGCTTGCTGGGGGTGCCAGATCGCTGGGGGGTGCCTGCGCTGCAGGCCTGGATCGCCCGCTGCCCAGCGACGCACATCCCTGCCTTCCCTTCGTGCCCGGCGTGTCCGCCGTGCCCAGGGGCGACTGTGGGTGTGACACCGGGGACCGTTACCCTGGCTTGCGCCGGAGCGGCGCTGGCCGGCGCCTCCATCGGCGCGCTGGCCGCCGTGGTGGCGCTTCGGCTGTACGGCCCGCTCCGCTTCACCACCGACGCCACGGGTCCGCTGCCCGGCGTCTCGGCCTCGTCCCCAGGTGCGCCAGCGGGTCCTTCGGCCTCTCTGGCTCTTCCTGGTACTAGAGATGGCAGAGGCGTGGGCGTGGGTCCTGTACAACGTGGGCGGCGCGCCGCTGTTCCACCAGAGGAGGGAAGTGGGCCGATTGGCACTCACGGATGACATGTTGATCGTGTCGCCCGACGACACGGTGCATGCGGAGCGGCTGCTGGCGGCTGGGCCCGACATCGCGGCGGTCCGCTTCTCAGCGGTGCGCTGGCCGCTGCCGCTGGGGTTCGCGCCGGAGGCGACGTATCGCTTCGTGCGCGTGCCGTCGGCCGCGCGCGAGGCCGTCTGGCTGGCGGCCGCCACCGCCGAGGCAGACGCCCAGTTCGCCCGCCGGCATCCAGGCGTGGCGATCCCAGCCGGGGGCGCGCTTCTCCCCATGGACGGCGGGCTCCTCCCAGGGGCGGCCCCGCCGCTGGCGGCTGGGGCCTTGGTCGCAAGAGGGCATCCGCCCGCGGTGGCGGCCGCCGTGGTCGCACGTGGTGTGCTCCTTCCGGCCAGCGTAGTGCCCGCCTCGGCGCTGCCCCCGGCGGTGCCGCCTCGCGCCCCTCTGGCGGCCGGCGCCGTGGCCGCGCCCGTCGCCGGTGGGGCGCTTCCCGCCAACGGCGCGCCGCCGGGCCCGGGGTAGAAGGACGACGCCCCTTGGCCTGTGTGTGAATCCCCCTACTTTCCTCCTATCTTGCTCATATCCATCGCCCCTTTCGGCTCGGATGCAGGTACTCGTACACAGAGGGAATCCCCCTACTTTCCTCCTATCTTGCTCATATCCATCGCCCCTTTCGGCTCGGATGCAGGTACTCGTACTCAGAGGGTGAAGTGGACAACTTCCATCATCCTCATCACGTCTACCTACGGACACTTTGGGGGTGGGTTCGGTCCTTCGGTCCCCCTCCCCCTCACACAGGTTATCAGCCTTCTCTGTTCAAAACGCAATCGCTCCAACTTCCGCGCTTCCTGAGCCCCCCACTCAGTCGCGATGGAGGGCGGTGCGCCTCTCGGCCCCGCGCCTCTTCGCGACGGCGTGGCGGACCCCGTGGCGCGCAACTTGGAGCAGGAGATTGAAGTTTTGATGGACGTGCATGGCATCCCGCGAGCTGATCGTGTGGCCATTTCTCCAGGTACTGAGGGTCTTGACGCTGGACAAGGACACGCTCCTGGTACTCCTCAGTTCCAGGCCCCTTCCTCGTCGTCAGTCGTTCATCCCGTCGCGTCGCCCGTCGTGTCGGATGCAGCGGGAGACCGCAGCTCGGGTGCTGCGCAGCATCTCTTTCAGAGCGCTGAGGTCCTCGTGCCACGGAATGATCCGCCCAGAAATGCTGTCAGAGCGAGACACCCTGTGGCTCCTGGAGATCCTCAGCTCCAGACTCCTCAACCTCCTCAAAATCTGACCCCGACTTTTCGGGCCCCTGCTGGGGGGGCCCACTCGGAGGCTCTTTCGCCTCCACAGGGAAGTCCCGTGCGGAGAGGCTCTGGAGGATCTCGCCGCTGGGGCGGGAGTCACGCGAACGCCGGCGCGCCAGGACGGAACCCAGTCACCCGTGCCGTGACGCCAGTCCGAGAGCACATCCGCGCCCTCGAGTTTCGTGCTCAGACCCGCGACGGCGCAGCCTTCGCCGGTCGTCAAGTCACTGTTTCTCGTTCTCGCGCAGCTTCGCCTCGTGACAGACGTGGCCCCGAACAGTTCCAGATTGCAGCCCAGGATTTGCACAGCCGCAGTCCCTCCCAGAGGGCACGAAGACGCGCTGTCAGCTCACCTGTGGCTGCGCCTGCCGCCGTCCCCCTAACAGATATGGCTGAGCTAAGAGACCAGGTACAGACGTATGTGGAGCATCAGACTGCTCTCGTGCACCGGGCAACCGCCACTGAGACTGCGATCTTGCGATCGGATCTCGCTAAAGGTTTGCAGGAAGTCGACGCTAGGTTGTACGAGGATCGTCACGTCATGTGTCAACTCGTTTCGAAGGTCGATGCTGTTGCCGCTCAGCGTGGCCAAGACCGCTCCGAGCTTGCCGCTGTGCACTCCGAGTTCTCTCATTTGGAAGCACGTTTTATCCATATGCGTGACCACAATGATACTCGCGCCAAGTTTCTCCACGATGAACTCCAAGCAGTTGCTGCCGCCAGCGCCGGCGCGGCTCCCTCAGCTCTCCAGGGCCAGATTATTGAGCTTCGTGACGCCACGATGTCTGCTACATCTGATCTTCGTGCTGAGACCCAACAAGTCCAACAAGATCTCTACGGCAAACTCTGTCAAGCCGAAAATGCTGTCAACCAGCGTCTCTCTGATTCCCAAGTTGATTCGATCCCAAAGCTCACCGCCAGAGTCCTGACTCTCGAAGAGGCCGTGACTGAGCTGCGCGTTGTAAGGGCCCAGACTGGCCAGCTGGTGCCCCCTTCTTCGGTTGACGACCCCGCCGTACTGGCAGCCGTACAACGGACCGTGCGTGCGGAGGCGGACCACGTGCAAAGGCAGTTACACGAGCTTCGCTCTGAGAGGGATGCTGGAAAGGCACGGGTATCTGAAGTGCAGACCCGCCTGGCGGAAACGCAGCAGGAGCTGTCGCGCGTAAAGGCCGACATGGATCAGCTACGTTCTCTTCTTACAGACCTTTCCCAGTCTACTCAACGACAGTATTCCGTGCTTACAGACAAGACCCGCGAGGTCCAGAGGAATGTTGATGGTTTCTCAGGCTGCATCGAACAGTTGCAACGTGACAACATCATTCTCGAAGACCACTTCAAGGCCCACGTAGCTGACGCTACACAGCACACACCTGTACCACCGCAAGCCCCGACCTCCAGACGCACTTCTCCCGGCGCCCCTGCCTCGAACGCGGGGGGTGTGCAGGGGGAAACCCCAGCCGCTGGCTACCAGCCACAGGCCCGACGTGTGTCACCGTCAGCTGCCAGCAGGACCGCGGCCCCGGCCGCTTCCGCAGCACCTGCACAGGAGGCAAACTTCGACGCTGCAAGCTTTCGCACGCACTCACCAGTGCCCAACGTCCTTGGTGCTACTGTCATGCAGTCTCAATACACCATCGGAGGGAGCCCTGTTGCTACCATCACACCGGTGAAGGAGAGCGAGCGTGTGCGTGTTCCAGGTCTTCCCAGAATCGGACATGTTCTTGAGTGGCAGCACGCAGTCCGCAAGGCCTTCTGCAGTGCCTCTGGGCGTCCAGATGCTGCATACAAGTTCTTCTGTGTTGCAGAACAGCCCGGTGTGACACTGGAAGATCTACAGGACAGCGGTGATTTCGCAAGTTTGGATCTGAAGTTCGCGGAAGCTTTACAAGCGATTCTCAGCAGCGAATTGAAACTGGATATCAAATTGCTGGAGAACACAGCACAAGCACGGTCGCATGATAAAGGGACGTCAGATCTACTGGAAGATTTTGCGTTATTACGATGTGACCGACGCCGACGATACGATTCATGATTTCGAAAGGATCAACACTCTACGTATGCATGGAGATGACCTCAAAAGGTTCGTGACGGAGTGGGACCAACTGCTCCTGGAGCTCCGGGAGCTTCCTCCGCCGAACATTATGGAGTCACTGTTTCGTACACAGATTGAGTTGCATCCTTGGATGAAGGACGACATGAACACGTACAACAAAGCTCCTAAAGGGGCACCAGAGCGCTGTTACACTTGGCTCCACCACCGAGTCACAGCTGTTCTTGAGCTACACCGAACGCGGCGCAACCAGTACCACCTGAGGACAGGCAACAGGGACACCGCAGCCATCGTCTCTCCGAAGACTGGCTTCTGCGTGCCCTTCAGCAAGGGCAAATGCCCCAAGGGAAACGCGTGCAAGCTCCTGCACATGGTGGACTCCCGCAGCCGCCCTGACACTGGCGCCCCTCACAGCGAGAACTCTCGCCAGCCCCAGCGTTCTGCCCAGCCACCCGGCTCGCAGCAGCCTCACGGCGGCGCCGCGCGTTTTTGCCACAAATTCGCCAAAACTGGTGCCTGTTCGTACGGCGACCGCTGCCGCTACCCCCACGTGCCCGCCTGCAGCTACTTCCAGGCAGGCCACTGCGCCAAGGGCGACGCGTGCACCTACGCACACCTGGCAGCCAACGCTGCGACTCCGCCACAGAGCATCAGCCGCCCGCGGAGTCAGGACAGCCGTGGCCGCCGCCCCTCGCGTGGACCGAAATCTGGTCGAAACCACCGTTCGTCCAGGAGTCCGGGGGGATCTCAGCAGCCTCCTCGTGACGCCTCCCAATCTCAGACCTGGGATAACTGGCGATCTCAGCCCGCTCCCAACCAAGACGGGTATGAGGGTCAGGAAGGCACGCTCCACGACGACTCCCAGCGCGGACGTCGACCTTCTCGCGACTCAGACCGTACCAGCCAGCGGAGCAGCACGAGCACGAGGGCCCGGTCACCTGCCGCTCCCTGGAACCGAGTGTACGTCATACGCTCCAAACACGGCGCCCTGACCGGCACCCGCGCCGGCTCCCAGGCCGGCCCCGAGCGTAACCCCCAGCCCGGCTCGCCGCCCGGCGCCCTGACCGGCGCCTTTGCCGGCTCCCAGGCCGGCTCCCAGCCCGGTTCCCCACCTGGCGCACTGCTGCCTGGCGGCGCCCCCCCCGGCTCCGAGCACGGCTCCCAGACCAGCTCCGAGCCCGGCGCCCTGACCGGCACCCGCGCCGGCTGCCAGGCCGGCTCCGAGCACGGCCCCCAGACCAGCTCCGAGCCCGGCGCCCTGACCGGCGCCTTTGCCGGCTCCCAGTCCCGCTCCGAGTCCGGTCCCCAACCCGGCTGTTCTGAGCGCAGCACCTTTCTCGGCTCCGAGCCCGGCTCCCAATCCGGCGCCGAGCCTGGCGCCCTGCCTGGTGCCTCGCCAGGCCCCCAGTTTGGACACAGCACGCGAGTGTCCAACAGTCCGGGGGGCACGCGCTGTTACGACTCCTGTCGACTACGGCGCTCCCCCTCCCGCGACCGACGCCGCAGCAGCCAAAGCAATGATCACGACCCGAGCCCTTGTGATCGGCCTCCCGGCTGTCTTCGACCTCAAGTTGACGTCTGTCGTCCACGATCCTTCGCTCTCGCTGTAGTCCCTGGCAGGAAGACTCAGACGCCGAAAGGCTTGCAATGGAACTTTGCAGCCACAGAGATTCACTACTTCCCTGTTCAGACCAAAATACGTCGACACCGTACTTCCCCTAACCAGGGATATGTGGTCCACGTTCCTGATGTTCTTCCGGACCACTGGCTGCAGACCTCCGCGGATGCGCTCCAGGAGGCAATCGAGAACGCCATCCGTTTGACCAAGCGCCTGGACGACGACCTCGACACCTGCATGCCGCTTGTCCCAGCCGGGGCAGTGCAGCAGGGAATTGCAGCAGGGCTAGTGCAGCAGGGAACTGCAGCAGGGACCATGCAGCAGGAAACTGCAGCAAAGTCCCCCGCGGTTCTCGCACGGTCTTGGGTCTTGGATAGTGGTTCTGCGCACCACATCACGGACAAGGACGATTTGACTCAAGCTGAAACATGTGGTATTCGTCGTGGACATGAATACGTATTGGAAACAGCAAACGGCGATCGAGTTGTTAATGAGCACATCAATATTTCTGTGCCTTCCATTAACTTGCACACAGGTTCTTTGGCTCTCAAAGGTTGTCCGTCTGTTATTTCCATGGGTCGTCTCGTCGAGGATGAGGATTGGACCATCCATTGGAGCAGAAAAGATGGGTGTGTTCTCTCACCACCAGATGGTGGACCATCACGGAGGGCCCCTGTTCGCGACTACATACCACACGTTGACGCCGATAACATGGAGTTAGTGTTTCCGCCTCCACCGAATCCGGGGGGGCACTGTCGTCGACGCCCAGAGGCTCATTCGAGGCGCAAGGTCAAATTGCTCTGCTGTGGCACCGTCACATGGCAATCACATGCCTGCGACGATACCTTCGTCCCGACGGACGCCTGCGAAATCGACACGGTCGAGTTGGCTCCGACTAGCGCGCCCTGTCCGTGCTGCGGCGCCACGAAGGACCAGCCACGGCAAGGGGATGACTCAGCTCCGGCTCAAAAGCCGCATGCTTCTGTTACGTCTTCAAGGACACGCCCGGCTGCTGCTCCATCAGAGCATCTGGACACCAGAGCGCCCAGAGGATCTGGACACAGGAGGAGAAACCCACCTCCCCTGCCCCCGCGGCGCGGAACACGGGACTCTCCAGGAACGACCCGGCACGGAAAATCTTCCCGCTCCCAGGACTCTCCGGATCCGATTCGGCTGAAGAAATCCCGAAGCAGGAGCCCGCTGGCTCTGGCTAAGCCGTTGTTCTTTCGACAGACGGTCAAAATCAAGACCCCGGCTCTTAGTTCAGACCCCCCTGTGCTGAAGAGGCAGACGCCTCCCTCGCGTTCAGGTTGTTTTTGTGTCCTCCCTCGACAGCAGGTAGCCGCGAGCTCAGCCACCGCCGACCAGCCCGATCAGCCGGTCGATTGGGACCCCGATCGCCGATCGGACGCGGATCGTTCGCTGGATCCTGGCCTCGGCTTCCATTCGCCCACTCTCGGTCCGGAGACCAGAGACGCCGTCGCTCTCCCGAGCGCCGATCGCGCGTGGTCTGACTACATAACAGATGTCATAAGGGGTGCTGCCCATCTGGACGCCGAAATTGCAGCGGGCAACCGCAGCGAGTACGGCGCAACGAAGGGCACGTCGAAAGGGGGAACGGAGGCCGACCCCTCACACATGGCCCCAACGGCGAGGCTCCGCAGGGCTGGGCCTGGGTGTTCGTGGAGGACGTGGACTGTTCGTTCGCCTTCGGATCCGTCGTCCAGGTGGGGCCGATGAGCGGCGTCGTCCTGTCGTGTCGGACCGGCCGCCGGGCAGTGCTCGCCCTCGCCGGCGGCATGGGGTGCGTGGCTTACCTCCTAGAGGACTGGCGCCGGGCAGACTTCCTAGTTCGCTGGCGCGGCTCGGACGCTCGCCCCGGCGCCAGGCGCGGTTGGGCCGCGGAGCTGGCAGTCAGTCGCAGAGGTCGCCAAGGAGGTTGCCGACCCGCAGTTCGCGCCGGTGCCGCGATCCACATCGTGGTGCGTGACCTGGCTGCTGCGCGAGGGCGAGCCAATCCAGCGCCATGAGAGCTGGAAGGCTCGAAAGCGGCTTAGCACGACCGACTTCGGCGTTTTGAAGCGCCGAACTCTCAGCGCGGTGCTCGAAGACTTGGCCGCCATCGACGAGGTCAATGTGGCCAACCTCGTCGGGGTCGAGCGGCTCGCGAGGAAGTTGCAGCTTATCGAGCATTTCCGGGGCGAGAAGCAGCGGGGGCAGGGCGCCGGCCAGTTGAAGCTGCCGCTGGAGGGGGCCAACGCGTTCCTGGGTGGCACCGGCGCGGCCAGCCGGCCGAGCAGCATGGTTTGCCCAGCCCTCCTGGGCGTCGTCGGCAAGGAGCTCGAGCGCGTCAGCCACTTCAAGAAGAACGCCCGCAAGTTGCGGGAGGAAGCAGAGGCCGCCTCTGGGCCTCTGGGGCTAAAACCAGGGGCCCGAAGTCATGATGGACTCGATCCCGGAGGGGCTCCGTGGCCCTGCCTCTCTGGGTGCTGCGGCAGCAGGACCTTCCTCGGCGTTCGCTTGCGACGGCGAGGATGTGGATGGCAGGCGCGGCGCGGCGGGCGCAGATCGGCAGCGGGGCATGTTTCCGCTGCCGGCGCCGGCTGCCGCCGACCCCGGCGGACTGGCTGGGGGCGGGGGCTCGCGCAGCACGCGGGGGCGCGCGCGCCGGGCGGCGTCGGCGCCGTGGTTCGTGAGGCAGGCGGTGGAGTCTCTCAGCGGCCTCAGCGGCCTTGGGGGCAGTGGCGCCCGCCCGCCTGCCGCGAACGCGGCGCGGCAGCGGTGCCTGGATCGGATTGCGGCGTCCGTCTCGCAGCTGAGCCCCCCGCCGGGCGACCTAGAGCCGTCGGCAGCCCTCCGGGAGCTCCGAGCTATTCTGTCGTACGACGGCTCGCTGTCGACCAGGGCGGAGGCGATCGACGTTCCCCGGCTCTCGCTTCCCCCGCCTGGCAATGTTTCCGCGGCGCTGGGCCGGTCGCTGGAGCCCGGGGTTCTTTCGCCACGTCTATCGTGATATCACGAGCAAGGTCTTGCAGACGATCGAACGAAGTTTGGCAGTTTGAGCAGGCTTCAAGAAGCCGTGCGTGGACGCGGCCTTGCGCGACCTCCGGCGCTGCGCAGCCCTGCTGACGCGGCTGCTCGACGCCGGGCCATCGACCTCGTCGACGACCTTCGGGGCGTGGCGCGCGAGGTCGCTCTCTGCAGCGTGCCCGAGAAGACTGGGCGGCAGCGGCTTGTCGTGGATGCCGGGTCCGATAACTTTTGTTTCGGCGCGCCCGCGGACGTTAGCTTGGCTGCCGGGGCGGCGCGGGCGGCGTTGGAGCTCCCCCGCGGCGACAACCTGTGGGCGGCTCCGGCCGATATCACGGGCGCCTTCTACAACCTGGAGCCGCCCCGGGCGGCGCCCGTGCTTCGCCCTGCCGCCCTTTGATGCGTGGCGGCTGGGGCGGGCTGCTGGCGCGGGGCTGGGCCGGGCTCAGAAAGTCTGGCCGCGGCTCGCGGTCCTGCCCGTGGGTTGGTCCCGCGCGCTCGCGGTCTACCGGCAGGTGGCCGAGTCGGCCGCCGACCGCGCTGGGCTGGCGCCGGTCGACAATTTTGGCGCGCTCTCGCTGGGCCCCTCCGTCGCAGAGCAGATGACGGATGACATTGTGGCGGGGCTGCGTTCGAGTGGACTGCGGGTCCACGAGGAGGGGCCGGTAGCGCTTCAGGCGCAGCTGCTAGGCTGGGTGATCGACGGGCGCCGCGGGGCCGTCTCTCCGGCGCCTCGGAGGGCTTGGCGGCTCACCCTGGCCACCTGGGCCCTGCTCGCGATGCCGAGGGTATCGGCCCAGCAACTGACGCGCGTCGTCGGGCACTGCGCCGTCCTCTTCATAGTGGGGCGCCCGCTCTTGTCGGTCTTCTCCGCCGTGTATCGCTTCTTCGCGAAGGCTAGGGGGGCTCCGCGGGCGTGGTGGCCCAGCGTTCGCCGGGGGCTGTCGTTGGCCATGGACGTTGTGCCTCTTGCTCATGCTGGCCTCCGGGCGGAGTGGCTGGGCCGAGTTTTTGGCGCGCGGATGCTTCCGAGTGGGGCCGAGGGGTGCGCTCGCGAGATCTTGGCGAACGCGTCTCGCAGGGGCTCGGCGGGGCGCGGGGGCGCTGGCGTTTCAGGATGCGAACGCCCGTGCCCCGAGGGAACAGGTCGTCTCAGCCTCAGAGGGGAACGGGAGTACGTGGAGGTCGTCGCGGGGGAGTGGGTGCCATGGCCGCTGGGGCTTGGGGGCGGGAGGAACGCGTTGCCGCGTTGGGGGGATCTCATCCATGCTCTGGAAGGAGCGTGCTCTACCGCTGCTGGCGGAGGGGCGTCGCTGGGGGTTCCCAACCCGCCCCCCCCCCCGCCCCCCATCTCGAAAACCGGATGGGGTCATTGCCGGCTCGAACCCCTCCTCCCCCCAGTCCATTGTGAAAAGGGGGGGGGGGTTCGCTGCGGGTTCGACCCCCCCCCTCGGAAACTGGGGGGGGGGGGGGCACTACCTGTTCGACCCCCCCCATCGAGAACCGGGTTCTACCGCTGCTGGCGGAAAACCGGGGGGGTCACTGGGGGGTCCCAACTCGTTCCCCCCCTCCCTCTCCCTTCGAAACCCAGCCCGTCCATTCTCTTAAAGTTTAGAGGTGCCACTAAAATAATTAGTTCCCAACTAAAAAATTCAGTGGTGAACTGCTCAAGGTAGAATACCACTAAAAAATTAGTGGCATGCGCAAGTATAACGAATATATTGCGAATCGATGGTTTTATTCGAAATCATCGCAGGAGTGAGCGCGCGGGCCACTTCAATGCAACATGAATTACATTGGGGCGATCTCGGGACAATCGTGTTATGACTGAAAAACTTGTTGTACGCAGTGAGGTGCATGCTGTGCAAGCTGTGTGCGGCAGCCGCGGGCCCTCGCGTATCTCGCCATCGCTATGCTGTCCAAACTGTTGCGTCGCATGTTCGATGAATGCCACCTATCTTGAAAAGCTGTTTCACGTTGGCGTGAAGCAGATGTTTCGTTCAGCCCCGTCGCTCTTTGCGTCGCAGGCGTGGTGCTTCGCAGGTCTGGCGTTCATGTTTGAACGCCTCAGCGTGCTGTGGTTGGGGTTTCGGTTCATGCCGTTTTCCCTGTGATAGCGCTTGGTTTGGCAGGAGGCCTCCTGAGGGCTCAATTTTGCTGGTTCGTTGTGTGCGCCTTGTGTCTGCGTGCGATGGCCCGCCCGCCGCGTTCCAACAAAAAACAGTCGTCCTCCTCTTCCTTCTCCTCCTCCTCCTCCTCCTCCTTCGTCAGTCTGCTCTTCCTTTCCGTCCACCCTCGTTTCCTTTTCTTCCTGCTCATCCATCCTCTTTATCCCGTCCCTCGCCGCAGCCACCATCGTCGTCGCCCGCCCCCGAGACCTCCACGTCCTCCGCACCCACGTTCCCCCCTCCTCCATGTCCGACGGAGGGCGGCCGAGCAAGTTTCATGCGTATGCTCTCGCCACGCGCGCACGCCGTGACTCAGACAGATGCCCCAAGAGGTGGAGGAGGAGCAGGAGGAGGGCGAGGAGGAGGAGGAATAAGAGGAGGAGGAGGCGGAGGAGGAGGAGGAGGAGGGGGGAGGGGGAGGGGGAGTGGGGGGTGGCAAGCTAGGTGCGCGTGCGTCTTATCTGATGTCCGACCCCGCCCTCCCATCCCTTACCATGACGTAGACCTGGATCCACTGAAATTCGCACAGTCAGGGCATGGCCAACCAAATAGCATGACATAGCATGGCATGGCATAGCAGAAGAGGGCACCGCTCGGCAGAACCAAGATTCTGAACGTAACCCCCCAATCCTGTGTGTAAAAACACCGCGCGTGGAAGAATGCGGAACGAACGGAACCCTGAAAATGAGGCCAACGCTGCAACGGGAACGACATTTCGTTTTGTTACACATCCGTGACCATCGCCATTTTGGCTCGCGGTGTTGGCGCGACGGATCCGACACGCATGAGCTCACCGCGCAGGAAGCGCCCGCGCACGCGCACATTTCAGTGCGATGGTCTCTCCGAGATGCTCTTAGAATGTTTTCCCAAAGACGGACCCTTCCCAGAGTATGCGAGCCGAGACATGCGGGCGGACATTGGTAACGCAGGCCTTCACACCCATGTGGCAACGTTGACGGCGCTCATTCAGATCGACAAGCGTGGAGGTTTCTTCAAACAAAGTGATATTAAGAATGCATTAGTCCAGAGGTGGGCACATCGCAGAGTGGAGCTACTTGACTGGGGCGTCAGCAACAAAATGACAGACTTCCAGCAAACCATGGATATGATGGCATATACGTATCGAGTGATGCTCAGCCACGTTCGGGAGAGGTGCGATCGCTACAAGGCATTGGCATCGGGCTCGAACGTCACAAAAAATCACCCTCAGTGGCTCCAGGACATCTACAACATGATCGAGCCCACCGACGCGACTGACCAGATGGCTGCTGCTGAGAATTCACGGCCGCACCCTTGCTTGCTTTTCGTGGAGATCAAGATTCCCCAGCTGACGTGGAGCCAGATGCCGACGCACCAACCATCATCTTCAAGTGCGTCGAGCCCGTGGGAACGGGGATGCGCGCCTTCGCGCTGATGTCGGACGGGGGCCGCCTGGGGGCCGACAGTTTCAAGAGCGGCGAGGGGGGCTTTGCAGTTGCCATCTTCAAGAACGCAGGAGTGGAAGATGCCATGCTTACCGAGATTCCATCGATGTAGATCAGCGAAGACAAGAAGAACTTGTTGGCCCCTGTCCCTGTCGGAGTACCAAAAAAGAGTGCACGACCGAAGAAGAGGCCAGCTGCAGCTAAACCTAAAGTGAAGCCACCTGTGAAGAAGCCAGCAGCCTGTGAAGGAGAAATCGCGCCTCCTGGTGAGAAGGCGGCTCCCGCTGAGGAGGCGCAGGAGGAGGGCGATCATGGGCCTGAGGGGAAGACGTTGGACGAGATGTTGCAAGCAGGACGGGACATGTTGCCGCCTGATGCGGCGGCCACCTTCGAGCTCGAGGCCGGCAAGAAGACCTACGCGTACGACCCGAACACAGGGCGACTACGAGAAAATGGTGAACCGTGCCAGCAAAATGCAGATCACGCTGTCGCGGAAAAAAGCTGAACGATTTTTTTACGTCACAGACGTCTTCGAGCTTCCTGCTGATGTTCCAGATGGGCTGAGGGTCAACGGCCAGAAGGGGTTGCAGATCACCTGGACGCACTCAAGCAAAGAGGAGGTCGATCGACTATGGAAGCTAGCGCTTCGCATCTGTCAGCTCCAGAAGACTGTCGGCGCGGCGGCTTGAGTTTCGCAGGTATCATGAAGCCACCCTCATTGGGTATGATGCGGATATGGTGAGAGCTGTCACGTGTTGCACCTTCGACAACAGAGCATTCATGACAGGCCCTGTCATTACCGCATGTGCGAGCTTCGAGCGATGACCTGAAAAACGTCGCCAAAAAAGAGAGAGCACCTCCCCTCCGAGTCATGTGGTGTTTGATTGTGCTGCCCCTGATTGCATCGACGCTCCATGAGGAATAGGAGGAAGGGGGGGAGGTGGAGGAGGAGGAGGAGGGAGGACAAGGAGAACGATACGGAGGAGGAATGAAGAACATATGCTCACGCCACCACTTCTCCTCGTCAACTTCCGCTGCTTCCCATTCGGTCGACGCATCCACGCATCCGTGCCCTCTTCGGTCAAACTCGAAATCATCCACGCTGCCCGCATTTTGCTCACCCCCACGCTCCTCTTCCACCCGCTGCGAGGGTTCCGCTTTCGCGTGTCGCTCTGGGCTCTTTCTGGTGAAAGGTGCGCTCAGCCCTTCAGGGGGGACCGAAGACAAGGGGTGTGCAAGAGAGGGGCGAGGATGAGAGGGAGGACGAAGAAGAGGAGGAATGAGGAGAGAAGGAGGAGGGCCATGAGTAGCTTCAACTGAATATGAAATCTGGAGGAACAGCACGACGAGGAGAAGACAGAGAAAGAGAGCGACAGAAAGAAATAGATGCAGGACGACGATTAGGGGGGCAACCAAGAATAGGAAGAGTAGGAGGACGATGAGAACTAATGAGGGGTAGGGGAGGAGGACGACGACGAGGAAGAGCAGGACGAGTGGGGGGGGGGGGAGCTGAGCGAGAGCGAGGGAACAAAACAAAGGCGCGAAGTATTCCTTCCATGGAATGCGGGGGGCGATTGAGGGGCAGGGGGCGGAGGAGGTGGATGAGCATGAATAAGTTGAGGGGGGTGTGGGGCAGTTTTTCTCAAACGAGGCTGGCAAACAACAGGGAGAAGGAATGGGAGGATGAGGGAGAGGGGGGGAGGAGGAGGAGGAGGGGGAGGAGGAGGAGGAGGAGGAAGAGGAGGAGGAGGAGGAGGAGGAGGAGGCCAAAAGAATGCCGCAGCGGCGCGCCGAGGGAGAGGAGGAAAGAACGGGGCGTCTTCCCACCGCCCCACTCCCCGCCCCCCCGCTGCCCCGTGGCGCGGACGTCGACATGTTCGAGGCTGCTGCGCCCCGCTCGCGCGCCGTAGGAAGAGGAGGGGGCCCCTCAGCAGCGGGCGGATCAGACGGGGGGCGGCGAGGGAAAGCGGCGACGACACCATCGCCGCGCAAACCCTCCCCCATCCCCCCTTGGAAACCAAAAAAAAAAACAAGCAGTTCGTTCGGGCGCTTCCTGAAGCATTCTTGACGCTTCGCGTATCCCCACCAGCCCATCCAGAAACGATCAGCAGGGAAATCTGCGAATCAAGGTTACCGCATCGAAGGGCCACGAACGGCCCAAGACGGTTCCCAAATCGTTCCAAGACGGCCCAAGATGCTGCCAAGAGAGCCTTGGGACGGCCCAAGAGGACCCCAAGACAGCCCAAGAAGGCCCAAGGGAAACCCAAGAGGGTGCCAAGACGGACCAAGAGAGGCTCAATACTGCCTCAGATAGGTTTCAACGGCCATGCGGGTTAAACCAGCCATGCGGGTTAGAACAACCATGCGGGTTAGAACGGCCATGCGGGTTAAAACGGCCATTCGGGTTACAACTGTCGTGCGGGCCATGCGGGATGCAACGGCCATGCGGGTCAACACAGCCATGCAGGTTAAGACGGCCATGCGGGTTAAGACGGCCATGCGGGTTGAAACGACCACGCGGGCTAAACCTGCCAGTTTGGGTTGACACGGCCATGCAGGTTAAAGCAGCCATGCGGGTTACAACGTTCGTGCGGTCTAAAACTGTCATGCGGGTTAACACAGCCATGCGGGTTAAGACGGTCATGCGGGTTCACGTGGCCATGCGGGTTAAAACTGCAAGTTGGGTTAACACGGCCATGCGGCTTTAAAGGGCAATGCGGGTTAAACGGACATGCGGTCTAAGACGGCCATGCGGGTTAAAACGGACATGCGGTTTACGACGGCCACGCGGGTTCACGCGGCCATGTGGGTTAAAACGGCCATGCGGGTTACAACGGCCGTGCGGGTTAAAACGGCCATGCGGGTTAACGCAGCCATGCGGGTTAAAACGGCAGCGCGGGTTAAAACGGCCATGCGGGTTAAAGCGGCCATGCGAGTTACAGCGGCCATGAGGGTTCAAACAACCATGCGGCTTAGAACGGCCATGCGGGTTAAAACGGCCATTCGGGTTACAACTGCTGCGCGGGTTAAAAGGGTCATGCGGGATAAAACTGCCGCGCGGGTCAAACCAGGCACGCGGGTTAAAACGGCCATGCGGGTTAGAAGGGCCGCGCGGGTTTAAACGGCCATGCGTACTCAGAAAACCAATGTTGTTTACCTTCTCGCGCTTACTTCGCCTCTCATGGGCCCTCGAGGCCTCAGGGCTGCCCAAAGACGGCCCAAGATGGCCCCAAAAGGGACGGTTGAAATTTCGGACCAGCTCAAACCCATGCACGCTCGAAGTCCACCTCCACCTCCACCTCCACCTCCACCTCCGCAGCCGCTTTGGCTCAATCATGACGTGCTGTATCTGCGAGGAGCCCTTCGATGACACAGTTGTGGACGCTGCCGAGTTCACGCCTTCGTGCCATCATGGCGTGCACGCCATGTGTTTAGGTTTGTGGCTTACCAGAGGACCCATCCACCCTCTCAGCTGCCCCGTCTGCAGAACGCCATACAGCAGCGACGAGGACGTCGAAGGCTGGCTGACGCGCACGGGGGTTGATGTTGATGCGCTCTATGCCGACATGAGTTACCCGAGGTCGCCGACGGGGGGTCGTCAACCACCGCCGCCACCAGTCAACGTGCTCCCACTTTGCCGCCCTAGGACAGTCCTTGCAGATACGTCGTTCGTGCAGACCGAGGATCGGCGGATGAGATGGTCGCCAGCTCAAAGTCCGTCTGGGGTGATGGACTTCCCTGCGTGGCACTGCTACAACTGCAACAGCGCCATGACCCAGCTGGCTCGCGACCAATTTCAGATCGACAAGCCTGTGATGATAGCGCCCGTCAACTTCTCGGTCGACCCCCCGCATTACTGTTTGGGCCACAATCGTATGCAGGCGACCGTCATCGACTTGACTTTGCTTGGGGTCACGTGTCCCTGGTACTTTGCTTGCTGCACGATGCCAGGGAATGAGGTACCCGACATCATCGGGTGCGTTAACTTCGTACCAGATGCACTCCCAGCTGAGCCAATCATGGTGGACAGCGAAGGCAGCACGTCAGATGATTCAGACATCGCGACCCTCAGGGCCATCGCGAACGACGAGGGTGACATACAGGAGGAGTTGAGCGAGCTCGCGAGGATAGCGGCTGCACCCTGAGCTTCGCGTCAATAGATCCTTCCTCCATCCTTCACCGTCCACTCCTCCTTCCTCCGTTCCAGTTTGACTCCTCCTTACCCTCCTCCATTACTCGCCCTCCTCCTCCTCCTCCTCCTCCTTCTCCACGTCTGCGTTTCAAACCCATTTGAACAAGCAAACCTGTTCCCCTCCTCATCCTCCTCTTCTTCCCTACTTTCCCTTCTCTCATTCGTCCTCTTCCCCCTCCTCCTCGCTCCCCCTGGGTCCTTCCAGGGGCGCGAGATTGTCTGCGCCGCTGGCCGCTCGCGCGCTCTAAGTTGGGGCCCGCCCTCAGTAACCATCTTGGAGCCCCCCGTGCATGGGCCGCCAATGGTGCAGACGATTTTGCTTCCAAAGACTGACCCAGGGCGGCGTCGCAGTTAGCCGCGCGCTGCCGGGGCAGAACGGTCGCGGGGGGGGCATCTATGTCTGGCGCATATCTGGCAGAGGAGGGGTGCCAGATATAGAAAATCAAAAAACACAAGGTTTTTCAAGGATTCTATATCTGGCCCCCCCCCCCCTGCCAGAGATGCGCCGGAGATAGGGCCTCCGCCGGCGCGCGCCGGCGACGCAGGCAGCCTGGTCTCTGGGTCCTGGCCTGCTCGCCCCGAGGCAGCCTGTCCGTGCCAGTAGCGATCGCGCGAGGGGTGCGACCTCTCGGAAACAATGACATCAAACCGCCTGCAGAGCAGGGTGAGGACGAGGGCCAGGATAAGAATGATGACGAGGAGGAGGAGGAGGAGGAGGAGGAGGAGGAGGAGGAGGAGGAGGAGGAGGAGGAGGAAGGAGAGGAGGAGGGGAGGAGCAGGAGGAGGACGAGAAGTAGGACGAGAAGGAGCATGTTCACACGACAAAGAGATATTCAAATAGACTTGTCTGTGGCCGTTGACTGGCGCTTCGGGGGAGAGCAAGATTCACATGGGGCGGGCCCGAGAGAAAATCCCACCAGCCCTCTGGGCGCAGGTGGTCTAGGGCGTTCAACCTCCTTCCTTCCCCTGCTTGGGAGGTTTGCCCCCCCCCCCCCTCCATGCGTTTGGACGGGGGGGAGGCCGACCCATAGCAGCGTCCAAGATGGCCCAAGATGGCCCAAGATGGTTCCAAGAGGGCCTCAGAGAGCGCAAGATGGCCTCCAAGATGGCCCAAGCTAGCGGTAGATGGGTCAAGATAGCCTCCGACGCACGTCCAAAAGGCCTCAAGACGGCCCCAAGACGGTTTCAAAACTTAAGGAAAAACACTGTTTGTTTGCCTTCTCGCTTTTTTGCCCCCGATGGGCTCTCGAGGCCTAAAGATGGCCCCAAGACGGTCCAAGATAGCCCCAAGGGGGGTCCAAGAGGGTTACAAGACGGCCTCACGAGCGCCCGAGAGCGCTCCAAGAACGGCCTAAGAGGGCCCCAGGACGGCACTCTTGAGCCTCCGATGGGGGGGGGTCCGAATTAAGGGCGCCCCTTTTTGTATCGAAAGGGTCCAGGACGGCGCCCCAAGAGGCCCGTCAGGCATCCCAAAAGAGCCCCAAGAAGGCCCCCAGACCACCCAAAAGAGCCCCAAGAGGGCCCCAAGACGCCCCAAAAGAGCTCCAAAAAGCCCCAAGAAGGCCCTAAGATGACCTCAAGAGAGCCCCAAGAAAGAGCCCCAGGAGGCCACAAGAGGGGCCCAAGAGAATCCCAAGAGAGCCCCAAGATGCCTCCAAGTTTCGGAACGCACACGAGCTTAAGATACAAGTCAATAATGCAACAACCAGTACGAGTCATCGAAACACCCCTCACCCCTCATCGAAACACCATCGCAGCTCGCACTGATTTTCATCTTAAACTTCCATGCGGGGAGCTGTTTGTGATCCTTGTTTTCTCGAAGACGGCTGCGCCACTGCATGCGTCCTGCCGCCCCTGATTCAGCAATTCCCCTGCTGATCGGTTCTGGATGGGCTGGGGGGGATACGCGAAGCGTCAAGCATTATGTCAACCACCCCAACAACACCAACCTTAAAAGGATGACGGCCCCTCTGGGCCTTAAAATGATCTGCCTTCGTTCAGTGCTGTCCCCCGCCGAGACCTCCCCACTCCGTAGCCATTTGGGTTCTTCAAACACGTTCTGCAATCCAACCTAGGGTTTCGTGCTGCAATGCCTCCAAAGCGCAGGCCTGAGCAGCTCCCCAGCGCATGCGAGGATCTGAAGCGCCAGCTCCTCTCGGAGGGCGGCGCCATCGCGACAGAGGGCATCGCGGGCGTGGAGCGGAGCCTTCGCATGCGGGCCTTCTCGGCCCTCAACGCGACGTTGAAGACGTGTTGCGCCGAGAAGCATGTGGAATATTCAAAATTGAAAGATGATGAAGACCGTCGCGAGTGGCTCGCGGCGTTTCTTGTGGATCCTGCGACGGGGGGCTCCCTCGTGCGCAACAGCGCCAGCCGCAGCAGCATCTCCAGGGGGTCGGGGGCTAAGGCCTGGATGACGATCGTTGAGTTCGGAGGGCCCAAGGGTTGCAACAACGTCGAGCATGCCAAGCTGAGGTGCGAGGGCAAGGAGTTTCCTGAGCGCATGCACGAGAGCCCTCTCTTGGCCGAGCAATGAGTGAAGCAGTACTACTGCCCGATCAACGTCCAGGACTTCTGGGAGAAGGAGAAGAAGGAGTCGGTCGCGGTCACCGCGGAGTCTTCGCTCGAGGCCCACCAAGTGGAGGACCTGAAAACGATGATGGAGAACAGCTACTCGTTCACAGTCCCGCAGGTCTCCTCGAAGAAGCGCAAGACCGCGGGCAGCAGCGGCAGTGGCCAGAAGCCAGCGCCGTCACCAGCTGATGCCAAGGAGGAAGAACCCCTAACCCCTGAGCAGAAGAAGGCCATCGAGGATGAGAAGCTCGTCGCAGAAGCGAACGAATTGCTCCGCGACCAGGCCAAGAAAGCCAAGATCCAGTACGACAAGATGACCAAGGAATTGTCAGAGGTGCGGGCCGTCGAGGACCGCCTCGCTGCGAAGACGCAGTGGGGCGACGGCCCCTTGAGGTACCTCCAGGCCCAGACCAACCCTCAAAGCCCTTAAAGGCCGGCCTTCCAGGCCCAATCAAAGCAGAGCCCCAGTCAGAAGGGGGGGGGGGTGGATAGAGCTAGAGAGAGAGCGAGTAGGGCGAGGGCAATTAGGATGACGAGAGGACCCGAGTGGATGATGAGAGGGAGAAGGATGGAGGGTGGAGGAGGATGAGGAGGAGGAATGATGATGATGATGATGAGGAGGAGGAGTAGGAGGAGGAGGAGGAAGAAGAGGTTGAGGAGGAGATGTAACATGTTTGTTCTCTATGTTTGTCGAAGCAAGTTTGAAAGCACCAAGAGAGGCAAGATGAGGAGGAGTAAGAGGAGGAGGGGGCCCCTCCGAAGGCCCCGTGCGCACCCCGTAAATTCCATGCGCAGGTCGCAGCGGCGCGCAGAGAGGGAGGGGGGAGAATGGCAGCCACTCCCAGAGGACCAACACATCAATGCAATGCACAATCCAAATCGGAAAACTATTGAGCCAGGCCCTTCCCCCAATATCCGATCCCATGCGAGCTAGCGAACGCTGCAATATCTCAATGGCTACTGTGGGCCCTATTGCTCTCACCTCGCTCCTGCTGCTGCGGCTGCTGCTGCTCCCCCCTCCTCCTCCTCCTCCTCCTCGGTGTTGCTAGCCCATTTTGGCCCAAAGAAATTCGCAAGGGATATGTTTATGGTACTCAGCCTTTGTGCCATCTTGATGCCCCCATGCCAAGGCATACGCCAATCCCTTGGCATTGATGCGCCCCGCAGGCGTTGTGCTCCAGGCGATGCGGGCACTCTCGCTGGCCAGATCGAAGACTTCGCTGTAAAACGGTTCAAGGGTGGACAGCTCTCAGCGAAAGATGTGGAAGAGATCAAGGAGATGTCTGGCCGATCAGTATCCCCCCACGCTGGTAATTCACATCGCACGGTGATCAATCGACATCGGCGCGGCTCGCAGCATCCTGATGTCTACGAGGCATGCGTTGACCTGTGGGACTACGACCGCCAGTGCAAAATTCAAGACAAGGTATTTTTCTTGCTTCCCTACGAAAGGTTCGAAGCCTTCGCCAGCGACGATCCGGCGAGCTGGGCCGACTTCCCTGACATGGCCTCTGGATACAAAACAAGACGAGAATGGGCCGATCGCGTTGGGGCTGCAGATCATCAAAACATAGTCGCGGTCGGCCTTTGGGGCGACGAGGCGCCTTTCACGAGCAATGACAAATTATTGATGGTGCTGTGGAACTGCATAAGTACAAAAGCTGAGAAAAAAAACGATATTGGGTTTGCGTTGTTCCTGGTTTTCTGTATTGCAACTGTGGCTGCAAAGGCAGATGCACGTGCGACAGCATCTGGCGAGTTCTGTCTTGGTCTTTTCGGGTGTGGCTCGCTGGTAGATATCCTGCCAAGCGACATGATGGCACCCCGTTCTCTCAATCTGCATTTCGTGGCGACAGCAAGCGAGCGGCCTTGGCTGCTCAGGGTGCCGTGCTGTCGCGTAGAGGTGGAGTCATTCAAGGCAGATTCGATTGGGACTGGCTCAAAAAGGTCATCGGCCTCAGGGGCTGGCGCGGCGAAGGTCCTTCCAAACAGATGTGCTTCAGATGTGGTGCCGCCCAAAGTGCCGCCTGCCCTTTCACCGATGCGACCGAGCATGCTAAATGGAGATCGACATGCAGTGTTCTGGACTATACCAGGCTTCATTTTACCATACACTGTTTGTGACGTCATGCATGTGTGCGACCTCGGGATCACACAATACCTGAACGGAAATATCGTTATGGAGCTCTTTCGTCGAATGGGCGGCCTGAGAACTCGCCCAGATGAAACGTTGGCTGACATCGCAGGTTTCGTGAAAATGGCGAGCAAGAGTTTAAAATACAGCAAACCACCCTTGAACAAACTGACTTTGGGGATGATCCAAGCTAAAGGCGAAAAGGGGGTCAAGCTCAAACTCAAAGCATCGGATTTTCGGCTCATGGCGCACGTTCTTCACTATGTGCTGGAATGCATATTTCCAGCTGAGACCCCATATCAGATGTTAGTTTTCCAATGTTTGGATTCCATGGTTCGCTGGTACAGAGACTTCCGAGGTCGCGTGAGGAACCAGTGGATGGCGAGTTCATGGCCGTTCGTTTGGGGCGCTTGGCAAGGCAGCACGTGACCCTATACATGGAACTGCCCAGACACCCAGGCCGGCCGAAATCCTTCATTGCTTTTAAGCCATACCCCAAACATCATATATTTATTCACCTTGCTGAAGAGGACTACATTGTCCACGGCAATCCTCGTGAGAATTGGAATTGCGAAGACGAGGATATGATTGGAACATGTGTCGAAATCGTTTCGAATTGCTCTCATAACAGTAGGTTTATTCACAGGTCTGATATTGAGAAGTACATACTATAGCATGTTGGCACTGTGGTACTCACTTGCGGCTGCAGAGAAAAACATTGATCATGCTCATGCTGCTGTATGGTTATCCTGCCCGTCTCTTCTCACATATTCTGGCTTCCCGCCTGCCTCCGCTACCCCCCGCTGTTACTGAGAGGACCCCTGCTCCGTTGGAACTCCTACTGAGGAGGAGGGGGAGGAGGAGGGGGGGGGAGGAGGAGGAGGAGGAGGAGGAGGAGGAGAAGGACGAGGACGAGGAGGAGGATCGGAGGAAGGGCCACGAGTGGGGGATGGGGGAGGAGGACGAGGAAGGGGGAGGCGAGAAGTAGAAGGAGGAGGAGAAGGACAAGGAGGACGACGAGGGGGGATGATGCAGGAGGGAGGGGGGGAGAGGAGGAGGGGGGGGGAGGAGAGTGAGGAGGAGGAGGAGGAGGAGGAGGTGGAGGAGGAGGAGGAGGAGGAGGAGGAGAAGGAAGAGGAGGAGGACGACTTTTTTTTTTGTTGGAACGCGGCGGGCGGGCCATCGCACGCAAACACAAGGCGCGCGCAGCGAACCGGCAAAATTGAGCCCTCAGGAGGCCTCCTGCCAAACCAAGCGCTATCACAGGGAAAACGGCATGAACCGAAACCCCAACCACAGCGCGCTGAGGCGTTCAAACATGAACGCCAGACCTGCGAAGCACCACGCCTGCGACGCAAAGAGCGACGGGGCTGAACGAAACATCTGCTTCACGCCGACGTGAAACAGCTTTTCAAGATAGGTGGCATTCATCGAACATGCTACGCAACAGTTTGGACAGCATAGCGATGGCGAGATACGCGAGGGCCCGCGGCTGCCGCACACAGCTTGCACAGCGTGCACCGCGCTGCTTACAACAAGTTTTTCAGTCATAACACGAGTGTCCCGAGATCGCCCCAATGTAATTCATGTTGCGTTGAAGTGGCCCGCGCGCTCACTCCTGTGATGATTTCGAATAAAACCATCGATTCGCAATATATTCGTTTTACTTGCGCATGCCCCTAATATTTTAGGGGTATTCTACATTGAGCAGTTCACCGCTAAATTTTTTAGTTGGGAACTAATTATTTTAGTGGTATCTTTTAACTTTAAGAGAATTGATGGGCTGGGAAACCGGGGGGCTCACTGCCAGTTCGAACCCTTCCACCCCCCCGTCCATGGGGGGGGGGCGCTGCGAGTTCGACCCCCGCCCTGCCCTTTCGAAAACAGGGGGGGGGTCACCTGTTCGAGCCTCCGCCCCTTCGCCGCCGGCAAACGATTTCCGCTCCTCGGGGCAGTAGGACAGTGGTGGGGGTACTAGGACAGTGGTGGGGGCGGTGGTGATGGGGACAGTGGTGCGGGGACAGTGGGGCAGTGGTGCGGACAGTGGTGGGGGCGGAGGTGGTGGGGGCAGTAGTGCGTGGACAGTGGGGCAGTGGTGCGGACAGTGGGGCAGTTGTCGGGACTGTAGTGGGGGGGCAGTGGTGAAGTCGGTGGTGAGGGCGGCGGCCGTGGGGAAGGTTGGGGGAGTGGTACCGCGGTGGGGCGATTGTGGGAAGAGTGGGGACAGTGAGACACTGGTGGGGGCATTGGTGGGGACAGTGGGAACAATGGTGGGAACAGTGGGGGCAGTGGGGCAGTGGTGGGGACTGTGGGACAGTGGTGGGGACGGTGGTGGTGGGGACAGCAGTGTGGGACAGTGGGGATGCGGTGGGGGCGGTGGGGCAGTGGTGGGGACAGTGGTGGTGGGGGCAGTGGTGAGGGCGGTGGCGAGGACGGTGGTGGGACAATGGGGGAGAGGTGCAGTGGGGGCAGTGGTGCGGACAGTGAGGACATGCGGACAGTGGTGGGAACAGTGGGACAGCTCAGTGAGTCGGCGGCGGGGGCAGTGGGACAGTGGGGCAGTGGGAGCAGTGGGGGCAGTGTGACAGTGGTGGCGTCCGTGGGGTAAATGGGGGGAGTGGGACTGGTTGGCACAGTGGTGGGGGCAGTGGGGGCAGTGCGATAGTGGTGGGGCACTAGTGGGGACTGGGGGCGGTGGTGGGAACAGTGGCGGCCGTGGTGGTGGGGACAGTGCTGCTGGGGACAGCGTGGGGGATGGCGCGAACGGTGGGGGGGGCCCGGGAGTCGTCTGCCGGCGATGTGTGTGGGGGGGGGGGGTTCGAACCGGTAGTGGCCCTCCCTAGTTTTCGAGGAGGGGTGGGTGGGTTCGAATTGGTGGTTGCCCACCCTGGTTTTCTGGAGGGGGGAGGGGTTCGAACCGGCAGTGGCCCTCCCCGGTTTCCCGGAGGGGAGGGGTTTAGGGGGGGTTTCTGGGGGGAAGGGGGTGGGGGTCCAGCAGGGGTGCGTTGGATTTTCGAAGGGAGGGGGGCGGGTTCCGGAGGTAGAGTGGGGGGGGGATTTTCCACAGTCAAGCGGCGGTGGATCACGCTCTCTCATGCCCTGAAGTACGTCCTCCGTGATTCCGGCCAGCATGGTCACCGGGTCCTTCCTCTCGGACGACCTCGTGGCCGTCTTGGCTCTCTCGAAAGGCCGGTCCTCTCGGCCGAGGATGGCCCGCGTCTGTCGCCTGTGGGCCGCGCCTGCAGTAGCTGGCGGCGTCGTCGCGGCGCTGCGGTGGATCTTTTCAGAGGCGAACCCCGCCGACCTGCTGTCGCGGCGGGCCCTCTGAATTTGCGCGCGGCTCCAGTGGGGTGCAGTTTCCAGTCTGACCGCCGCGCGGGCCCGGCGCTGGGGCAGGCGAGCCCGATCATCGCGGCCCCAGCGCGGCCCCCGGCGGCCCTGGAGGCGGCCTGGGGGCGGCCTGGAGGCCCGCCAGCGTCCGCGATCGCACAACCCAG
Organism: Prorocentrum cordatum; assembly: GCA_963575745.1. Lineage (NCBI taxonomy): Eukaryota > Dinophyceae > Prorocentrales > Prorocentraceae > Prorocentrum > Prorocentrum cordatum. The sequence continues at coordinate 47,069 of CAUYUJ010000212.1, read as the reverse complement.
GTTTGTGATCGTGAGCCCCTGGGCGGCCTGGGGCGCGCCCCGCGCGGGCTCCGCCGCGGCCGCCCGCCCGCCGGCCGGCGCGGGCCCCGCCTCGCCCCCTGCGAGAGCTGCGCGGCCGCCGTGTCAGGGCGAGGGCGGAGGGCGCGGCGGCCCGGCGTGCAGCGCGGGCCACGGCCCGAGCCCCCGAGGCGGCAGTCCTGCGGGCCTCCAGCGGCCGTGTGCTGAAGGCGCTCTCGGTGCCGGAAACCGGGAGGAACAAGTGCCTTGGCATGTGGCAAGAGTTCTCGGACTGGCTGGCGACCTCGTCAGCGGGGCCGCGGACGGCGACAGCCGACGCCCAGTGGATGGATCAGCAGTGCGCCGAGGGATGGGACCCAGAGCGAGGGGCCCGCGTGCTGGCGGCGCTGAAGTGCATGGTGCCGCAGTTTGCGCGCGGGGGGCCGGGGCCGCCGCCGGCGTTGCAGGCGCTGCGCGGCTGGCGGCGCATGGTCCGAGCGCGCTCCAGGCTCCCGCTACCTTGGGAGATCGTCGCTCTCGTAGCCACTTGTCTGATCGACGTGGGCCAGCTGCGGGTCGCGATTTACGCGCTGGCGACCTTCGCCGGCTACCTGGGGTTCTCGGAGGCCCTCGAGGCGCAGGGGGCGCACCTGATCCCCCCAGCTCCGGGGGCGCCTGCGGCGGCTGGTCGCTGGTCCTGCGCCCGCGCGAGCTGGCCGCGCCAAGCAAGACCTAGGTCTACGACGAGGTGACCCCCTTAGACCTGCCGTTCTACGGGTTTCTGCCACCGTCCTCGCGGTGGCTGAAGGCGTCGCCCTTGCGCGGGCCAGCGCCCTTTTCAAGTTAGCGGCGGCCGACGTGGGCGTGGAGGCGCTGGCGCCGCAGCTGTGCCAGCTGAGGCACTCCGGGCCGTCGGTGGAGCTGGCCATGAAACTGCGGGCGCTGGCCAGCGTGAAGCTGCGCGACTGGTGGAGGTCCGGCGCGTCGGTCGCCCGCTACCTGAAGCCCGGCCGCGCCAATGAGCAGATGCAGCGCTGGGGCCTCGGAGGCGCCGCTTCCCGGCGCCGCCCATCTTCGTGGAGGTGTTCTCGGGCGCGGGCGTCCTGGCGGACGCCCGGCGCAAGGAGGGCGCCCTCGTCGTCGAGTGGGGCATCGGCTGGGGGGCCAGAGTGGGATCTCGCCGCCCCGCGGGTCGCTCGCCAGCTGCGCGGCTGGCTGGATGCAGGGCTCATCTGGGGCGTGCGCTTCGGACTCCCGTGTCGGACCTGGGCCGGGATCAGGGGCGTGGGCCCGTCCCGGAGGCCCGGGCAGCCTGGCGCATGGCCCAGCAGGCTGCGGTCGGACTCCGAGATTTGGGGCATGGCTGCCGTGGCGCACCCTGCCGATCGTGCACAGATCGAGCTGGCGAATCGTCTAGCGAGATTCTGCGAGGGCCTCTGGGCCAGTTGCAGGCGCATGCCGATTTTTTGCACGATTGAGAAGTTTGCTATGTCTAGATAGTGGCTGCTTCCCTCGCTCCAGCGTTCTCGTAGGCTGCCGCATTTTTTCAGGGCTGTTACTCACTATTGTCAGGACGGGACCCGCTGGAAAAAACTCACTGGCCTCCTGGGATTTCGCGTGGATGAGGAATCTTTTTCTCGCCGCTGCCATTTTTCGCGTAGTTGTTGCATCAGAACTAGCAAGCCTCATCATATCCTTAAGGGTCGTTCTCTGAGAGTGCCTCTGTGGGCACTGATGGCGCAACCGTATCCAAATCCGCTTGCCCCGAGATGGGCGCGCGCCCAGGTGAATGCCCGATAGCAGTCTAGCGCTCTGGCCATGTCTTCCTCGTGGTTCGGCAGCCTCCAGTAGGTTCGGGAATGGTTTGGCCGAGGGCCTCTCAGCAGATTGTAATTCGCGTGGCGTCTTGGTTTCTGCCTGGGCACAAAAGTTCACGGTGCAGCCTTTTGCTCCAGAGTATAATCCGACAGCGGCCTCGAAAAAGCCATCGTCGGGGCATGGTCCTTACGATGAGGATGAGGATGGTGATGGTGATGCTGATAATGATCATGATGCTGATGATGACGATGATGATATTGATGGGGATGGTGATGAATATGATGATGGTGATGATGATGATGGTGATGATGGTGATGGTGGTCCTTCTTTTCGAAACTTAATGCCTTACGAGGGGGGGTTGAGAGGCCGAATGCTTGCATTCCGTAGCCTTCGGCTCTCGAGTTCCTTCCCTCCCCTGTCTTGTCACTACAATGCTCCCCCGTGGCCGAGGGCATTTCGGCATACTGTAATTCGCGTGGCGTCTTGGTCTCTGCCTGGGCCCAAAGGTGCACGGTGCAACCTTTTGCTCCATAGTATAATCCGACAGTGGCCTCGGAAAAACCATCGCGGGACATGATGATGCTGCTTATGATTGAAATGATGATGCTGATGATCATTATGTTGATGCTTCTGTCGATGATGACGATGTTGATGATGGTGGTGATCAGGGTGATTCTGATGCTATGCTGCTGTTGATGATGTTCGGAGTCGAGGTGATGGTGGTGCTGTGCCATGGTTGTGGTTATGAGGACCAAAACTCGTGAAGGTGATGAAGGTGATGGTGGGGATGACGATGCTGATGATACTGTTGGTGATGCCGATGGTGACAATGATGGGTGTGGTGGTGGTGGTGATGTGGCATGGCGGCGATTAGGATGACCAGGAAGCATGCATCTGTGATGTTGCTGCTGCCGGTGATGATGACGATTATAATGCTGCTGATGCCGATGATGATGATGATGATGATGATGATGATGATGATGATGATGCTGGTGAGTTTGATACTGCTGCTGCTGTTGATGATGATGCTTCTGGTGCTGTTGATGACGATGATGTTAATGATGCGAATGATGATATTGATGATCATGATGATGCTGATGATGATGGTGATGTTTATGATTGTCATGATGGTGGTGGTCGTGATGCCGATGATGATGAAGATTATGATGACGATGATGGTGATGACGATGATGATGAGGATGAGGATGGCGATGATGACGGTTATGCTGACGCTGTCGATGATGATAGCGATGGTGAATTTGGTGATGCTGATGAACCTGATGCTGCTTCCGCTTATGATGATGCTGATGGCGATGATGATGCTGATGGTGATGATGATGACGATGCTGCTGATGATGATGCTGATGATGCTGATGATGAAGCTGCGGATGATGCCGTGTCTGACCGCTATAACGACGTTGATGATGTTGATGGTGGTGGTGGTGATGATGATGAGGCTGACGATGTTGCGGCTGATGCTATTGATGATGATGCTGATGTTCATGGTTATTATGATGAAATTGTGGTTGTTGGTATTGGCGTTGCTGTTGTTGTTGTTGCTGTTGTCGTTGTTGTGATTGTGATAGTGGTTGCTGCTGTTGTTGTTGATGTTGATGAAGCTGCTGCTGCTGATGCTGCTGCTGATGATACTGAAGGCTGACGGTGGTGATGATGACGACAACGATAGCGATAACGATGAGTAAGATTCTGACGATGACGACGATGGTCTCGATGACGATGACGATGTGGCAATTTTGATAATGATGCTGGCGATGATGCTGGCGATGATGATGGTCATGATGCTGATGATGATGATGATGATGATGATGCTGCTGATGATGATGATGATGCTGATGTTGATGATGATGATGTTGTTGTTGATGATGATAAAGCTGATGATGATGATGATGATGATGATGATGATGATGATGATGATGATGATGATGCTGCTGCTGCTGCTGATGATGATGATGATGATGATGATTATGATGATTGATGATGAGATGATGATGTATATGGATGATGGATGTATGATGATTATGATGATGTGATGATGATGATGATGATGATGATGATGATGATGATGATGATGAATGTGATGATGATGATGGTGGTGGTGGTGGTGGTGTTGTGAGGTGTGGTGGTGGTATGTGGTGATGATAATGATGATGCGATGATGATGTATGAGTGAGGAGGAGGAGGAGGAGGAGGAGGAGGAGCGAGGAGGAGGAGGAGGAGGAGGAGGTATGGTAGGTAGGAGGAGCCCTCGCCGCCCCTCCTCCTCTCGGTGCATGCAAGAGCAAGTGGATTGGGTGTTGTTTGTGGTTTTGTGGTCCTTTTTTGAAAGGAGCGTGTTCTACCGCGGCTGGCGTGAAAAACTACGGGGGGGGGTTGGTCACTACTGGTTCGACCCTCCCCCCCCCACCCTCCAGAAAACCGGGGGGTCACGACGGTTCGACCCCCCCCCCCCCCCCGTTCATCATGAAAAGGGGGTTGGGGTCACATACGGTGGAAAACCCCCCCCCCCCCCCCTCCCCCTCGAAAACTGGGGGGGGTCACTACCGGTTCGAACCCCCCCCCCCTCGAAAACCGAGGGGGGGGTACGGACAGTGGTGGGGACGGTGGACAGTGGTGAGGGGACAGCGGGACAGTGGTGGGGACAGTGGGACACTGGTGGGGACGGTAGTGGTGGGGACAGTGGTGAGGACAATGGTGGGAATAGTAGGGACAGCGTGTCATCAAAACCACATTTTGAAAACCACGTGTCATCAACATGTGAGAAAGAGCGCGTTCTACCGCTGCTGGCGGAAAACCGGGGGGGGTCACTACCGGTTCGAACCCCTACCCCCCCCCTTCCGGAAAACCGGGGGGGGTCACTACCGGTTCGAACCCCTCCCCCCCCAGTTCATCATGAAAAGGGGGAGGGGGTGTTGTGTGTGATGTGTATGGTGGTCAGGTGTCATACTACCGAGTTCGAACCCCCCCCCCGCTGAATGCGAAAAAAACCATGGGGTGGGTCACTTACGCCGTGCGAAACCCCCCCCCCCAATGGCAACTGAGGTGGGGGGTTGCGCCGGGACCAGTGGTGGGACGGGTGGTGGGGACACAGTGGGAGTGACAGCGAGGACACCGGTTGTGGACTAACAGTTGTGACAGTGGTGGGGACGGTCAGGATGGGGACAATGGTTTATGAGGACCAATGGTGGAACAGTGGGGACAGTGGCGACAGTGGTGGGAGGACGGTGGTTTGCGTTGTGGGGACTTTATTTGTTGTTGTGTTGTTGTGTGTTGGACAGTGGTGTGGGGAGTGTGGTGGATGGAAACTTAGTGAGGACAGTGGAGGGTACAGTGTTGGTTGGGGACAGTGGTGTGAAGGCCGGGTGGTTGGGGCTGGTGGCGAGGACGGCGGTGGGACAATGGGACAGAGGTACAGTGGGGACAGTGGTGGGGACAGTGGGGACCGTGGTGGGAACAGTGGGACAGCTCAGTGGGTCAGCGGAGGAGTCAGTGGGACAGTGGGGATAGTCGGGCAGTGGTTGGGGCCGTGGAGAAAGTGGGGAGAAGGGGAGCGTGGTGGAAACAGTGTTTTAGTGGGTGGGGAAGTTTGGGGTGGACAGTGCGACTAGTTTGGGTTGGTTTTGGTTGTGTGGGCACACTTGGCTGGGTGAGTTGCGAGATTGTGGGGACGGTGGTTGGAGGCCTAGTTTGGGGAAAGTGGGTTGGTTTGAGGGACATAGTGGTGACGGGGACAACAGTCTGGGGATGTTGGTGCGGACTTTATTGGTGGCGGACGTGGTTAGGGCCGGGAGTCGTTTGCCTGGCGGGGATTGGGGTGGGGGGAGGTGGTTCGGAACCCCAGTGCCCCCCTTGGTTTTCGAGGGGGGGAGGAAGGGGGGGGTTTCGACCCGGTAGTTGACCCCCCCGGTTTTCGAGGGGGAGGGGGGGGGGGGGGGGTTAGGGGAGGGAGGGGTTTGCAGGGGGAGGAGGGGGGGGGGGGGAGGGTTTCCAGTAGCCGAGGGGATTTCGGAGTGGGTGGGGACCCCGGGTTCCGGAGGAAAAGTGCGGCAATTTTCCACAGTAAAGCGGCGGTGGATCACGATCTCTCTCCTTTTTAAAGCGGGGGTCGCGCTGGACACCTCACTGAGCTGTATGATAATACCTTTCTCTGCGTGTTTATTGTCATTCGCAGGAGGCAACAAGTCAGCTCGTTCCTTTTTTGAAGCGGGGCTCTCGCCTGAGTGGCAGGCCCATAGGGTGCTGGTCTTCGAAAGGGGCGCCTCTTGAAGTGGGAGGGAAGGCTTACAGGGACTTACGCGGAGGAGGCTTGGGACGGAAGGGTATAGTGCAGCATCTTTGATGCACCTTGGGTTTACTCTGGTCCTCCTCCTCGTCCTCCTCCTTCCTGTCCTCCTCCTCCTCCTCCTCCTCCTCTTCCTTGGCCCTTCCCTCCTCCTCCCCCCACTCCTCCTCCTCCTCCTCCTTCTCCTCCTGCTCTTCGTCCTCCTCCTCCTCCTCCTCCTCCTCCTCCTCCTCTTCGTCTCCCTCTCCCCCTCTCCCTCGTCTTCCTCCTCCTGCTCCTCCTCGTCCTGCTATTCCTCCTCCTGCTCGTCCTGCTCCTCGTCGTCGTCTTCGTCGTCGTCTTTCTGCTCGGCCTCCCTCTCCTCCTCCTCCCTCCTCCTCCTTCCTCCATTTCTCCTCACTTCCCTTCTGCTCCTCCTCCTCCTCCTCCTCCTCCTCCTCCTCCTCCTCCTCCTCCTCCTCCTCCTCCTCCTCCTCCTCCTCGTTCTCCTCCTCATCTGGCGATGAAAAAACGGAGCCCCCCCGCCGCAGCAGCCGCCGCAGCTGCAGCAGCCGGCTCCGGGGCCGCCGCCCGACACGGGGCTCCGCCTGGGCTCCAGGGCCAAAGGCGCGGGGAGCGCCGAGCGCGCGCCGCGTGCCCGGGAGGGGAGGGGGGGAGTGGCAGGGGAGGGCCCGAGGGGGGGAGCGCAGGGGTGAGCGGGGGAGGGTTGGGGTCGGCGACGCGGCAGGCACGGGTTCCACCTGCGCGGGGGGCCCCGCATGGACAGGGCACGTGCCAGGGCACTGGCTCCACTTCTGAAGAGAAGAGAAGAGAAGGGAAGAGGAGCGAAGAGAAGAGAAGAGACGATGTGAGGGGGCGAGCGGCGGGGGAGCAGAGAGGGGGAGAGCCGGAGGAGGGGAAGGGCGCATTGGCTGCTTGTTCCGCAGCGGGGGGGGGGAGGGGGCCAGACCCTCGCGTCGTGAACATCAGCACGACGTACGATTTTTGGCCGTTTCCGGCCTCACAGTGCCCTCGCTGGGCCCGGGGACCATCGAACAAATATTCAGGATGCGGAGCCGCTCCCGGGGGAGGGGCCGGGACGTCGAGTCGATTCTGCGACGCAGATTGCGACGTCGGGGGTCTGGGGGGAGGGTGGGGAGGGGGTGGGGCTTAAGTTTGCGGTTCCTGGGAGGTTAGATTCAGTATCGGTGCTGCATTTCCTACAGTCTGATCCGATTGAATTGGCCTGGCTGCGGCATGATGCCGCCCAATTTGGTTTGATTCGGCATGGTTCGTTATTATATTCCACTCCAGCACAGGTCGCCCCTTCAGTGGGCTCATTCGTTCTCAGTCATTCCCACGAAGACCTCCCTGGAGTTGCCTCTTGGGGTCCTCGACGAGGAGGAGCGGAAAAGGGGGGATGGTGTTTGCCGTCCGCCTCCTGCGCTCGGCCAGCTTGCTTGCTTGCTTGCTTCGCTTCCTTGCCGCAGTGAGGGAGGGATGGGGAGGGTTTCGACATCCGAAACCTAGGACAATTCGCTGGCCCAACGGGCCAGACGCGTGCTAAACTTTCGGGAAAAAACTCCAGGGTATTTTTTGTTTCGCGCGCGCGCGGGGCGGCCCCTTGGGGGTCTAGGACGAACAAATCCCTGACCTGAGAAGGTCTGGGCCAGAGATGTTTCCCAACCCTCCAGTTGTTGGGTGCTCGTCTTGAGTAGAGCGCTGTGGTCTCCACGTCTCCCGCCTCCCTCTCCCTCTCTGCCTGCTTCTGCGCCGCCCCCTGTGCGGCAGTGAGCTGCACAACGCTTGCTCTTGTCGCGGGCTCCTGGGAGGTCCAGGGGAGTCGGGGGCCACGCGGACCCAGACGAGAGCTGACTTTAAGGGTAGCTCTTTGGGAGATGTTACAGTATCGGGAGCATAGCTCGCGCGCCGTTGCCTTTGGCCCAAGGCACGCGCGCCCTATTTGCCCGGACACTGCGAGTGTTCGCTATGTGCTGGAAAGATCATTACATCGATCTTATCCTATCTTACTCATCCACCCCTCATACTGTACCTTCACAGCAGAGCGATGGATGCAATTTGCCAGGCTATATGCCATATTTGAGCTACCAGGCTCACTGTCGACTTGGTAGCGGAGCTGGCCGCACTCTCGTGTGGTCAGCTCTTGCTTTTCTTAGCCTCATATTCTTCGGCACGATCTTCGTGACTACCTACCACTCTGCGCCACCACTCCCAGTACGTTTACGAGGATCTATCCAAGAGCAAGAAGCAACACGAGAGGTACGACGTCTAGACGACCAGACTGGTACCGTATACGCTTCATCAGTGCGTTACCACCAACCGCTCGGCAACGAGCCAACAGCGCAATACTTGAAGCAGGGGCGGGGAGACCCGCCAGACAGAGCGCCTCGAAGACTCGACAAGGCGCTACCCCAGCGCGACAACGCGCATCATAACCGTCCTTCGTTACACATTCTCGGGCTAGTCGTTTTCGCTATTATATGGTTCGCGCTGGGGGCAGCAATCGGACACATGCGTCGTGGAGAAAACAGCACCGATGGGCAAACACATGGCCCATATTGGGACCCTCAAGGTAATGTACCTTTTCGTGAGTACATCTACGAGGTCAACGCATGGCTCAACGTTACAAGCGGACGTATGACGCCACAGGCCCAAGCGGCCGCAATACAACGCGGCCTAGGTGGCCTAGCGAGGACACTCGCCATGAGGGTACCGCCTGACATTATCAACTATGGTGCTGACATCGATGGGGTCCACACAGACCCAGTGACCTACATCATGTTCCTCCTAAGCATGAAGTTCGAACGCCTGGAAGAGCGACAGCTCACTTCCGGCACACAACTCATCGACTTCCACGTGCCTCACGGGGAACGAATCGATGTCACCCTTACCCGATTCGAAATGGCCCGACTGGAGGCACAATCGGTGGGATTCGACCTTCCCAACTTCCAACTGCTAACCACTATCCTATTCCGCGCCTTAGGCGTCGGCAACCAGCGAGCCATGCAACTCTTACAGCCACTCAATCACCAAATGCCCCGAACACAACAACAATATGATGAGTTGCTGGAGAGGATGCGTTCGATAGGCCACCTATCCGAACGGGCTCCTGGTAACATAGGATCTGTGTTTGGAAGGGGAAGGGGATCTGGTAGTGGAAATTTCTACACTACCTTGACCACTGAAGCCCAGCCTGGAAACGGGCCCTCAAGCGTATGGGCCGATGACCCAGGAGAATCCACTGCTTTATTAGCAGGGGATCGATCACAACCAAGCTGGGCAACCAGCCCTCCTTCTAGATAACCACAACCACACCGTTCTTTGTGGGGGGAATCAAACCCCCTAACCGACGGTGTATCCACCTACTTGGGAGACGAGGATTTCGACTCCGGCACCCATACAGACACTATATCATCAGATGGTGTTGAAGCTTTAGATTGGTCAGATATTATGAATATGGATAACGACAATCAGCGTGCTGAGCATTTGTTCTGGTTATTACAACAGGCTAAACGAAGGTGGAGGAGGTTCACACGAAAACCAGTGCGTCGTGTTAGAAGGAGGATACGTAGAAGTTTTAAAGGAAAGGGTAAAGGCAAGCGAGGTCGTCGGAGGTTGAACGGACGAGGTATCGCGGCATTTCTCCAGAGGCTCTCAGATGAACAACATGATGAGATATTCTTTGGGGGAAAAGGCCGTGGTAAAGGCCGTAGAGAGACCTCAGGAAAAGGCAAAGGTAGGCGGGGAAACCCGCGAGGTAGAGACGGCCAGGTTCTCAAATGCCATGAATGTGGTAGTTCCGATCATCTTGTGCGAGATTGTCCAGTGAAGGGAAATGGAAAGGGCAGGTCGACCGAAGTCCATTTTGGCTCAAGTGAACCATCCATTGAATATCTGAGCCTCCAGGACTTTGAGGCTATGGAGCAGATATTTTTCACTTGGGTTGTTGGCATGGACAACGTCGACGAGCTCGAAGCGTATGGTCATGGATTGTACGCGTACTACCTCGAGTACGTCCGCCGGTTCGTTATGGGCAGTAACGAGCTTACTCCCGTGGAACACGGTACGCTGGGAAACCAGCCTCTTTCTTTCTACGACTGGATGTTCGGGAACCCAGGCAACATCATGGCCTACGAGAGCGACGACGAGGACACCACTATAGAGGCTTCGCCTTCCGAGGTTCAACGGAACCTCGAACCTCCGCCCGAAATCCCGCCTGGAAACAGGCCGTCTCTGATGGGAGAATATCCCCAGACCACTGAAGACTTAATTGAAATGGAGTCTCAGGCATTTGTTCAGGCCTTCATTGCAGGCGAACCAGATACTCCGTTCATACCTCCTGGTTCGCTTGCTCCAGGCGAATATGGACCACGCACCCTTTTGCAGACCCTCATGAGGATGCATGAGATACTTATAACTGGTTATCCTGAGAGTCAAGAACATATCGAAGCTGACATTATGACAGAACAGGATACTGATGCTTGCGGTAGCTCAGAGCTGTTGTTGGCAGCTCTGACTCTCATTGACAGCGTGCATCCTCAGGACGTGCAGAGACACTTGATATACTCCCGTGGTAGATGGCGTAATGCTCTAGAAATGGCTATTGCTATGCGCGGTCATGATCTTCCTCCGCCAGGATGGGGTCTCCAGGCGGTGGGAATGAGGCCAAACCATACGGCCATGCGTAACATTGCTGGGCAGCCTGTGCTCGGCAACGAGCCTGAGCCGACAACAGTGCCTCCTACTCCGGGACAGCCGAGCGACGCACAGACGCCGGCTATGCAGGGAAACCTGCCTGTACCAGATACGCCAATGGCCATCATCATCGGTAGTTCGACATCAGAAGAAGTAGAAGGCGATGGTTGCGGGTTAGATGAGGATGACGTCACCATCCTCATGATGGACGTGAATGGTGAGGAAGAGGTTGACTTCGATCCTGATGAGTCTGAATCATCATCACCATCGGCACAAGCGCCATTTGCGCCGAGCTCCACCCAGCAGGGAGACCTGCCTCCATCGGACGATCCATCTGGGATCGCACAGGAGCCTCCTCAGGCACCTCCACCGGGTGCCGCTCCTGCTGCTTCGGCAGCTTCCTCTGATGAGAACACCAGAAGATCTCGCTCCCATACGCGCGTCAGAGAAGAGCCACATCCACAGGCTCGACTTCCTCGTGAGTGGAGGCAGGCTGGCCCAAAAGAACACGCTCTCAGGAGAGGTGGCCAGCTACTTCCGTACAACGACCCAAGACGCCGAAAAGGGGAACACTCGGCCTTCGGCAAGGGCAACCCTGCCTATAGGGACAGTGATGGCAAGGCCATCCGCGGAGGCTATCAGCTTGCAACAAATATCCGCCGCCCTGAAATTCAAGAAGCGCGGACTCAGTTGCGAGATATTATCGCGGCGCGCAAGCAGTATAGGCCTCACGCAGCATGCGGACCTTGTTCCCGGCCGTTCCAGAACCACAGGCCAGGATGCCCCGTTGGCAACAACGAAGGCCTGAGCCCCAACAGGGGCAAAACCCCTCATAAAGAGGGCCATCCGCAACTTATCCCGATGGCACAGGAAGAAATTGCAGAAGTGAATCGTCGTCTCGGGATCTTGAGCCACTTGGATCCGAACGAAGAAGAAAAGCCTACCCCGGTTCCAAGGGGACTGGTAGCCATGACCCAGGAAGAGAAAGACGCGCTCTTCAGTCTTCCTAGTATGCGAGGAAACTCGCCTGGCGTCTCTAGCCAGTCCCAACAACCAGAACCGACAATCAAGGATGATATAAAGGCTCAACGTGTGGCGGAGGATGAGGAGCGTATGCGGACAGCAGAAGACCGCACTCGCGAGGCAACTCGCAAGATGTTGGAGGATTCTAGTAAGATCTACATGAAGAGGGCTACGAGGCCCCCACTCCCACTAACTTCGAAGGCCAAAAGTGAACCCCCGACACCTCGTCCTCGGTGCCGAAACCGAGACGAGCCCTCAGGACCCTGGGCCAGACGTGCAGATGGAGGTGCCTCGAACTGAAACTCCGAGGCCGCCGATTGGCACAACTCCTACACAAGCGTCTGTGCCCAAGCAGCAACCTCAGGACCCTATGGAGGAACGAAGACGCCCGCCTAGTCGCAGCAGCTCCATTGCGAAAAAGGCGGCAGCTTTCGAGCGCAGTGGGTATGCACCTGCGCCAGCTTCGCCTGTGGCGGCTCGTTCCAGGAGGTCCGATGAAGGTGCTATGTCGAGGGGTACCTGGGTGCCGAAGATCAGGGGCAGCGCCAGTCGCGCATCTCCGCGGGGAAACCCGCCAGGCGCTGCCGCCGCAGCTTCCTCCTCTTCTGGAGCCGCAGCCTCTTCAGCAACAGAGGTTCCGATGCGGGGAAACCCGCCAGTGGTTCAGCTGCACCACCCAGGTGACACGTCCTTCACTAGTGGGACTCCAAATGTGATCAGGGATAGACTTGCGCTTCGGAAGCTCCCACCGATACGCTCGGTGGATGAGACATTCATGAAGGAATGCAGGAAAGCTGGAATCCTTCCCACATCCAATGCTATTCTCAAACAGCTGAGCAAAGCTCTCAGCAGGATATGCAGACATGCGCCAGACAAGCAACACAATCCTGTGTGGCGCTTGGAATCTTTCGATGATCATGATGGTTGGGTTAACCTAGTGGAACTCGTGGACCGTTATCCGTGGAACACAGGTCAATCAAGACACGCTGGGTATAATCCAATATATGACGAGGCCAAGATCATCAACGAGCATCTATGTAGGCGCTCGGTTGACCAACTAGCAGCCATCATGATGGCAGTTGTTCATGTCCGCGAACCAGACGGAGAAGAAAAACAGCGCCTACAGTTCAAGGTGTTGATGCGGGACTCCGGAGAGCCCGCTATCTTCGTCCGCGCCTCTCAGGGGCATTCATGGGAATTGAAAGCTCCGTGGTCGCTGTACAGCTACATTGTGCTGTGCGACCAACCTGCCGGGAGACCGGCCCCATACCCCGATGTTGCTATGCATGGCACTCGATGGCACGCCTTCGAAGGGATTATGTGGCACGGCCTGTCCTGTAGACCTGAGCATAACACGAAGAAAAAGGGGACAGGCCGGTCGCGCATTCACTTCGTGCCGACAGTTCGCCGCCGTGCCGTGAACAGTGGGTGGGACCCAGACTCAGACATCATCATCTTCGTAGATTGGCGTAAGGCCATACAAGATGGTATGAAGTTCTGTTGGTCCGATAACGGAGTCCTCTTGTCCGAGGGAGATAACGGTATCATTGAACCGTATTGCATCTCTCATGTAGAGGACCTGACCACAGGAAGGCAATGGCGTAATCCAGAGTATCTGGGGAGCCGCCATGCGCGAGTCTCTGTCGCAACGATGTCTGCTCCTGACAGGTGGGCTGACGTTGGTACTTCCAGCGTTAAGTACCAGTGGTCCCGAGACCAAGGGGGCGTTGACCCCCCTATGGGCTACCTCCACAGAGAAGTTGGGGACCACTACAGCCCTACCCAGCTGGGAAACCAGCCTGAGATCTATCGGATCTTCATGATTACCGAGAGTGAGGCCGGGAGCGCGGCTCCAAGCCGTGCCCCAAGCCAAGGGCCTAGTGCCGTGTCTTGGCAGGCCATCAGTACCTCGGACCTGGATCAGATCGCAGCCGCGCTGAACCCTGACCAGGTAGAACAGCTGGCGGACAGGTTATACCAGCAGGATCCCTGGGCCGCAGGCCAGGGAGCAATGTCCGCTATGGCTACGAGAAATCGTCAGGCCATGCAGGGAAACCTGCCTACAAGCGGACCTGCTCGGTTTGAACCAATGCATGGAAGCCCTACTCAGAGCATGCACACTCCAAGGGGCATGACTCCATTGGGCACACCACCGGCACAATCCCCATTCGGGACACCTGTCCGCCCTGCCACAAACGGCACTCTCATGGAGAGGATAGCTGCTGCTAGGGCTGAACACAGCACAGCCCTCCTCAACATGATGCCGCCCGGCACGCCAACGAGTCAGCAGGGAAACCTGCCTGGCACACCAAGCCACCACAGGGCGGGTGTACCTGACGACTATCGCTCAAGAGTGGCGGCCGCGGTGCAGCAGGTGCAGAGCCATAATCTGCCTCACCCAAGTGGGCAGAGGTGGAGGCCAGCCTGGTCCTGGGAGCCTGAGGGTCCCAACCCACGGGATCCTGCTCGGCAACGAGCCTTTATCCCGGCGTTCAATGCCCATCCGAGCATGTCTCAGGGCCAGAGGCCACCACCAGCGCAGATGAACCCGCCATTATACCCTGATGGGTCAAGGGTTCCGAACAAATTTGTTCGTGAATTGGCGGATCAGATGCATAACCTCACTAATGTGCGCTGCAGTGACCATTCCATGTGCCCGCACATGGCCTTCACGCCTTCACCAACATCAACAGAGGTGGTTGTCCAGCCCACTGCCCATTCAATATCGTCTGGCAGTAGGGGCGTGCCTGACTACATCAGGCAGACGCACCACACTCAGCAGGCATGCTTCAGGAGAAGGCAGGCGGTGCAAAGCGTACGGGATCAGTCACGTGCAGCTGCACTTGATGTGGTGAGGAACAGGGGCTCACCTTTGCGAGGAAACTCGCCCGCCGTGACTCCTACCACTTCCATGCCAAATGTCGAAGTGCAGGAAGTGCTGAATCCAACGGGGACACCCCCATCAGCCTTCATGCCCTCCGAGACGGTACTGGAGAGGCAGCGGCGGGTATATCCCAGGGCAGCAGACGTAGAAGTCTTTACTGGGATGGAAGATACCTGTGCGGTATGCCTCGAAGAATTTCAGCCCAGGGATAGCGTTTACCGCCTGAGGTGCAATCGCCTATTCCACGAGGGATGCTGGAATTCTAATGTGGTGGGCCACGTTACAAATCAGCGTGAGGGAGATCCCCAGCAGCCATCATGTGCTATCTGTCGAGCACCTGGCATTATAGCATCATCCTTCCCATGGACCGGCTCCTTTAGTCAGACTCCTGAGCAGTCAGCGAGAGAGCTGCGGGAGCTCAGGAGCATGGTGGAGGAGATGACGTCCAGGATGCTAGCTATGCAGACAGTTCCGTCACAACAGCAGGGACACCTGCCTGAAGAGGTAAGGCCGCCTATGGAAACGGGATATTTTGATCAGCTTATCCCGATGACGGCGCCTCAGCAGGGAAACCTGCATGATACTCCTCAGATGTCTCCCCAGAGTGGAGGTGAGGCTGAGATGTCACTGGGCCCTGACCAGCTGCGTGAATTGCGTGTACGACATTTCCAGAATCAGATGGATAATACGCGCACAACATTTATGCTGGATGCCAACAATCCTGAAACTGATAGTCCGTCGCTAGACTTATCAGAATCCTCAGTGGCGTCAGCAGCAACAGCAGCCAGGGCCGTCAATATCTCAGCGACGAATGAGGAGTTCGAGGAGTGGCTGCGGTACCGGGATCACATCACGAACGAGGGGCTGCAAGACATCGCCCTTCACTCGTACCTAACGTTGATGAGGCGCACGACCCGCGAGCAGTATATGAGCATACGTGATGAGTATGCCAACTGGCGGGAGGAGCGTGGCGATCACGCCCAGCACGTGTCGTGCTTCCAGTACATTGACCTGGCACGCATGGCCGAGAGCGAGTCGCATGCCAGTGTCATGCGGGGTAACCCGCCAGGGAGTACGACTGTGCCGCGGGGAAACCCGCCTACCGACACAGCCGACACTTCAGAAACTGTGCACATCAAGCAGCCGAGTAAGACGTTCTTGGATGATGGTGGAAATTCCATACTCATCGACGTCGGTTCGAAGATCAACATCATGGGCGAGAACACGAGCCGTAAGTTCGTCCAGGCTGCCGAGGCACATGGCCGTACTTGTACGTTCGAGCCCCGCTCTCGTTTGAATATCAACGGAGTGGGAGAAGGGTCGGCCCCAGCGGATACCGTAGGCACATTCAGTATTGCCTGCGAGTACCAGGGGTCGGCCCAACTCGATTCATACAAGACGAACATTGTGTCAGGCTGTGGCAAGGACCTGCCAGCCATCCTAGGTCTCGATAGTATGCAGGACAAACGCACGATCATCGTGCTTGAACGAGGCCAGGAAAAGCTGATATTCCCTGGTAAGGGGCAGGTCAAAATGGAGCTCCCAGAAGGCTCCAAAATCATGCCGACGACAAAGTTGCCGTCAGGGCATCTGTCGATCAGGTGTGATTGTTTTGGAGCTGCGGGGCAACCCGCTTCGAGCTCAAGCAGCACATCCTTCCAGACAGTGCTGACAGGCGAGCCGACCCCAGCGCAGGAGCGCAACCAATTGCAGGGAAACCTGCCCCAGGGGTTGATGGAGACGCTCGCCAAGGCCACCATGCGAGGCGACAACATCGACGATCTCGAGACGTTCGATTGTTTTGTTGCCAGGACACTGGCCCTGCATGGTGGTAGTGTACCCATGGACGCAGTACAGTCCCGCCGTAAAATAGTGATGGGATACACTAATCGTGAATTGCATACGGTCAGCGACGCTAGGTCCAAAGGCGTGCTGAAACAGCTGATTGATAATCCATCGATGCTGACAGCATTTGCGGAGCAATCCGCCTCTGAGGCCACGGCGCGCTGCAGTGCTGAGCTCCAGCATCTGAGGGAAGCCCAGATGCTGGCAGATATTGTAGGCACATCTTCTTCATCTTGAAGATGGCAGGGCGACGTCGCCCCCTCGTCGTCTTGCCTGTTGGCTGAAAAGCCGGGGGGTAACAAGGACAGCGGGGTAACCTGCCTTAGTAAGAGGGCTTTTGTCATTGAAGGTACGAGGGAGGCATGTGCCGACCTCCGCACACGAGGTTCTATTTGTGATCGTATTTCCCACAACGAACTTATGACAAGCGTGGGCACAAACTACCTAGGTGCGGTGATCAGTGGAGATTACACTCTCATATGGATCAGTACTCCGGGTGACTGGTACGTAAGAACTCCAGGAAAGAGAGTGGCCCCACATTGGTCACGCATCCAGAACCTATTGATAAAAGCCAAGAAACTCCGCATGAAGATCATAATATTTGGTCCCCCAGGACATGTTTGGAAGTTATCTCCAGTACGTGATACTCTGGAAGATCTAAAGTTGCCAGTAATACGGATGCGTTTGCGTCATTTCGGTATTCCGTTCAATATGCAAGACAGTACACCAAGCGGTACTTATATGCAGGTAGCATCATCAAGCCATACAGTACGGCATGCTGAATGGCGAGCTCAGACACGTACTACACTCATCCGTCACTTGAACGACAACATCCTGGGGAGCACCACCACGCACGGAAACGTGCCCGTATACTTAAATACGTATACACGTACAGACCATAACATCCGTCACTACGTGACGACTAATAAAGGAGGACCAAAATGGTCTGAAGTCATCCGACGTGTAACAATCAACCTGGATACCAATGCGATTATTCAGGATATCTCAGTTACCGATCAACCAACAGGATATGATTGGCATGCACCATCACCTGCAGGGGTTGCCAACATCAGTACTTGGTTGTATTGGCAACCCGAGGAAGCGGTCTTGCTCGGAAACGAGCCGACTCAATCACCACAGAAACATCGACGCGTCATCATAGATGACTGTTCTCTCCCCCCCCCGACTCTGGCGATTGACGCATGTACCCATTCAACAACGACAATGAGTACACAGACCGACGAACAAGACGAGCAAGCTTTACCCACTGAATCGCGTATAAAACAGAAGGAGAGGCTCAAAGCCGAAAAGGAAGCAGGCATCAAGCCTCGCCGCATTAAAAAGCACGTTGAAGACGGAAGCGACGATTGCGGCGACGACTTGTCAGGACTCGGACAGGATCTTATGGCAACCTGGAGTACTGACGTCCCTGTTGAGCTGGTAAGCTCCGACGAGGACGGTGACCTGTTCCTTACCCTCCCCACATCTATGCCCGACACACACGCTAACATATACAGCATAGTTGCTACACTATGCTATGGCCATAACAACTGCGTGGATATGTTGGAGCTTTGTGGCGGTGAGGGTGGCATCTCAGAGCTTGCCTTCTCAAGGGGACTTTCCTCAGGCGGCAACTTGGCAAGACTACATATGTCGACCTGGGAGACCCCTCGGTGCAGCAGGTTATAGACCATTACTTTGCTATATGCTACGTACGAGTTGCCATACTGCAACCCAGCTGTCGCACCACAGGACCACCATCCTACTACAACTACAAAGTCAACTACAACACTTGGGAACAGCACCATAAAGAAGACTTACCGCACATAACTTATTGTGGTAAAATTGCTGTAACCCAAGATGACTCTCAGAGGTGGTTTATACGCGAACAACCTACAGGAACATGGGTAGATGATATTTCTCCATGGAAGAAGCTTGCCAACCGACCACACATTACAACCGTACGCATTGACCAATGCGCTACGGGACTTAAAGACACGACTGGTGACTATATTAAGAAGCCGACAAATATCACCAGCAACGACGAGACAATTCTTAAACCCTTTGAGCGACTCAAGTGTAACGGTCAGCATGTGCACGCACAACCGTGCAATACCGAGCTTTCACTGGCACAAAAATACACCCGACGACTGCAGTCTGCCTTCGTGGAAGCTGTATATCTGGCGAAAGCCATTGACACCACGCGCGGAAACGCGCCTATAAGTACCGCACATGCTTATCCTACAGACCTTCCCGATCAAGCTGAACCAGGCGAAGGTATGAGACGCATCGGTGATCGTATCATCCCAAAGGTGGCTACTTGCCCGGCATGCATCGACAATGTCCGAAAGGACAGTCCGAGCCATAACAGAGACCCTACGCAGTGTAAATATCATGATTCCATCTCTGTATATTGGCCATGTCCAGCATGTCAGAGGGATCTTACGAGAAGCAAGGGTGTTAAGAACCACCTCGATACCGAACCTGGTAAATGTCGTTTTGCTGAACCATTTAAACTACCAGACGACCACGACCCCGAAGGCAAAACTGTGCCAGCTTGGTGGAAACCCTTACCTAAACCTGGTGAGGGCCAAGCTTCAGCTTCAGGTGGCCGTCAAGGCGCACATGCCAGGCCACCGCGACCACGATCCTTCGGCAACGTCGATCCGACATCCGGTGCCAGCAGCTACGACATGCTACGAGACGCCCCCGAGCGTGGAAACACGCCTTCTGCGTCTTCTAGCGAAGTGCCACAGGTAGCGGCCCGCCGCGGCCGTCTACAAGGCGTACCACCACCTCCAGACGCAGTTAACACAGGGGACCAACTACGGAGAGCTACAAGGAACCCTCTTGCCTCCACCGGCTCTGGGGCTCCACGACTACCCGACTGGACGAGATTCGACATCCAACACAGTCTACAGAGTCTCCGTAGTCACGAACCTCATGTCGTGAAAAAGGAACTCCGAAAACTGCATCTGCGATGGTATCATGCGAAGTATCCAAAGATGAGGCTAATCCTCGAAAAGGTGGGGCTTGATAACGTTCGACTGAACATGATCAAGGAAGTCTGTGATGCCTGTCGGGGATGTAGAGCATGGGAACGTCCAGGAAACTCAACGCTACCATCGGTGAGCCTTCCTGGTAACTGGCTCGATGAAGGGGAAATGGACCTCATGTTTTACAAGAAACGGACCATATTTCATATTATGGATCGTTGTATTCGCCTGGCAGCAGGCCTAGAAATTTCCGACAGAGAACGTGGCGCTATCATCGACGCCTACCACTATTGCTGGATTGCCTATCACGGACCCTTCAAAGTTTTATACTCAGACGGAGAAGGCGCCCTGAATAACGATGCCGCTAAAACCATGATGGCCAATAAGGGCACGGAACTTCGTATCCGAGCACCTGGCCAACACGCGACTTCAATTGAGTCACGAAACGGCATTCTCAGAGGCGTCCTCCACATGATTGAGGAAGAATTGAATAGACACAACATCCCTGTTGTATTCACTAGAGTATTGGCGGAAGGCATCTTCGTTACTAATGCGTTTACGTTTTATAACGGAGTATCGCCATATCAGGCACACACAGGACGTCAGCCCTCCTTCCTTCCTGATCTCGATACCCTTGACTTTCCCAAGGGACCCGAGACTTCAGGACACGAACGAGAACGTCGTGTAAGGGAAGTCAGCCTAGAAGCTATAACTCAGGCTACTGCTGTGGCCAAGACAAATCGGGCTCTTAGGGCTAAGACGACTCCTGATGGTGCTCGCCTCTACTCATCAGGGGATTTGGTCGACTACCACCGACCTACTGCCACCAAGGACGACCATGGAGGCTGGAATGGCCCATTCCCGGTGATCCGAAATGTGCCTGAAAGAGGACATATTGTTGTCAAGGCAGGATCTCGTGAGGTAATTGTGATGTATCCTGATGCTCGTCACACACTATACATCGAATGTCTCCTCACACGGGAACTTGGCATGGATAATATGGCCATGCAAACCGTCCTTGCTTATGTGGCACACCTCAGCGCAGGGAAACCTGCCAAAGTTTTCGGGTATATCCCCGATTACAAGGGAAACCTTAATCTGTCAGACGACAGCAAGTTTCACCCGCGCGTACACTTAGCACTACAGTATCTCGTACGAAATTACTTCCGAGTAGAACATGTAGTAGCAGTTCGATTGGCTAAGAGTGTGTCAAGCCTACCTGCAGTAAAGTACGCCACCGGGTCTACGCTGATCCACTATGACAACGACATCAGCCCGGCGTTCCACTATTACGAATGTGTGGGCACTGGCTTACACATTTCTCAGATCACTGGTAGCACTCACTCCAGACTTATTCAATGCTTGACTTCACGTGTCCCTTCCTTAGGATTTCACGACGATTTGGCTAAATATCAGCATCCAAGCAACACGTCTGGAGAACACGAGTCGCCTGGAAACAGGCCTTCTCCAGACACACCAGATGCTTCATCGCCGAGCGAAGGCCGTCTGTCGACAATCTATGAGGAAAATGAGGAACACAATATTGAAGCTATGATGCTGGAAGAGTGGTACGACGAGCTACGTATGGACCTTCATCCTACGACGATTACCGATGATTATCTTTATTGCGTCCCAACAACTATGCTGCCCGACCAATGTGTTTTGGTTTCAGCATTTGTGGACGAAGATGATATTACATCATCAGATATGCTCGGAGACGAGCCGAAATCATGTGAGTCCTGTCTAGTATCGCTTTGTTCAAACACAACTGACGAGAGCTACTTTCTAGACAGTGATGAATACGGTCCTTACGTTGAACTATGCTTTACATCAGAAATGTCAAACATAGTGCTGGATCAGACTCAACTTGCACAGCTCGATACCGATATGGTCGCAACGATGAGAGTATATGTATCCTTTGCTGCTAAACGTGCTGTGGTTGTCAAAGAAGATGATCTACTGACCAAAGCCGACATAGCAGCACATCCAAAGGAGGTTAGTGAAGCCTTATATACTGAGCTCAAAATCTGGATTGATAACCGATGCTTTGAGATGTACGATTTATCCAAAGCTTCCAACATCATGACTTCCAGATACGTATACAAGTGGAAGTTCGTAAAGATGGGTACCGAGAGCGTCAAAACCATTCGTCTCAGACTGGTCCTTCGTGGATTTATGGATACTGAGGCTTTTGATGTGGAAACATTCTCGGGAACCGCCCGAAGGCAGTCCCAACGACTCCTGGCAAGTGAAGCGGCATGTCATCCAGAGTGGATCTTAGCATCCATGGATATCGATAAGGCGTTCCTAAAAGGTTTGACCTATGAGGAACTTGCCCATGCCACCGGCGAGGAAACTCGCATGGTTTGCTTTACTCTTCCACCAGGAAGCGCTCAGGTACTTCGTACCTTACCCGGCTTCTCATCCTACGACGAAAGTCGACACTGTCTTAGATGCCTCAAACCAGGAACGGGTACTAAGGACGCTCCAAGAGCGTTCTCTCTCAAACTTCGTACGACCACACGAGCTATAGGACTTACACCGACCAGCTACGATCCTGAATTTGAATTCAGCCAAGACCTTCTGACGGCAAAACATGTCGATGATATTAACATGACAGGTCTAGAGAAAAATATAGACGACTATGTACAACGTGTCGAAAAGGTATTTGGCAAATGCAAGCTCAACAAGCACACATATACGAACTGCGCCGTTCGCTACACTAAGAATGATCAGGGAGATGTGATCATGGACCAGGACGAGTGTATTAAACAACTACGACCTATCACACACCTAGAACTGACAGGAGCGGCGGCCGACGCCAAAGCCACGAAACTCATTACCGACATGTTCGTCAGCCTGCGAGGAGCCCTCGCCTATGCCCTTCTTACCCAAATCTGGCTTATGGCATATGTGGTCTCTCTTCAGAAAGTTCAAGAGCCCACCAATCTGCAAGTCAGACGTTTGAATGCTGTGGCGCGAAAGCTGATCAGCAGTCCGAAACGTATCACCTTCCCTCGGATGAAGCCGACGAATGAAGTTGACATCCATAGCGATTCGGGGTATCGGAAGCTTACCGGGGAGGAGGATGACGAGACCAAGGGCTACGGCATGCGCGGGGCCAACGTACTACGGCGAGGAAACTCGCCCCAAGGCAAGTCCGTCGTTCACCTCTGTGACGGACTATGCAAATCACACCGATTACAGGTGAGGTCCAGTTATGCTGCAGAGGCACTTGCAGCCGCACATAACCTTGATGAGTGTTACCCTACGCTCATTACTCTCCACGAGCTTAAGGCAGGGGCTTTGACTCCACGACAACTACGAGACATGCGTGAAGTTGGAGGCCCTGCTATTAAAGTCTCTCTTACCATAGACGCCGAGTCCGTCTGCAAATCTTTATCAAGCAGGGATCTCAAAATACCTACAGAACGGACTCTGCTTGGACATATCAGCTGGATACGTGAGCTCATGGATATAGGTATAGTACATAACGTGCAATGGTGTGATACTAGGGATATGACCGCAGATGGGCATACAAGGGAAGCATCGATCGGGAGCTGCTTCTGGAAGTGATGTCAGGCACTCAGTCATTTAAGTATGACGTGAAACAATTTGTTCCCTTTCGGGGTCCCGAGGACAGAGACAAACCTAAGTCTAATCAATTTTAGTCTGTCCTTGTTGCCCTCGCGGTCCAGTTTGCCAGCACGGGCGCCTACTATAAAGGCGCCCCTTTAGCTGCTCGGAAACGAGCCTTATATTTCACGCCTGGCAACGAGCCGGCTTCTTACAACTCAGGCTCTTTGCCTTAATGCACATTTGCTTGGTGAGGTATGGCCTAATTTTGGCTTACCTCTAACTGAGCCGATAGCCCTTCATTGTTTGAAGGGGCTGTCCTGTATTTGCGTGAAATACTTTGCGAGGAAACTCGCCTTACAGTCTGGTGTTTGACCAGACTGTACGCACTGTTTTCTTTTCTTTGCAAACAGTCGTGCGCGCGATCTTTGCGTGCGACTATGCTCTCCGTCTCCTCCCCTCCCGACTTTAAGGGTAGCTCTTTGGGAGATGTTACAGTATCGGGAGCATAGCTCGCGCGCCGTTGCCATTGGCCCAAGGCACGCGCGCCCTATTTGCCCGGACACCGCGAGTGTTCGCTATGTGCTGGAAAGATCATTACATCGATCTTATCCGATCTTACTCATCCACCCCTCATACTGTACCTTCACAGCAGAGCGATGGATGCAATTTGCCAGGCTATATGCCATATTTGAGCTACCAGGCTCACTTTCGACTAGCTGGCTGCTCCTTGGGTGGCTGCGAACTGCGCAATTGTCGCCAGTTTCGTGGGCTCCTTGGAGGTCCAGTGGAGTCGGGGGCCACGCGGACCCAGACGAGAGCTGGCTGCTCCCTGGGTGGCTGCGAACTGCGCAACTGTCGCCAGTTTCGTGGGCTCCTTGGAGGTCCAGGGGAGTCGGGGGCCACGGGGACCCAGTCGAGACCCCAACACACGGAAGGGGTACTTGGCAGGTCGTGTCCTACGCGGTGCAGTATTCTGTGCATGGGCACCACATTCTCAACATCAGCGCCGGCTTCTTTTACTGGCACTATCCTCTGCCATTTTTTGGATTGGAAGTCTTGATCTACCAACACGGTGACAAGAAACACCTTCACCAGTGAATGGACGGCCGCGAACTCATCCATGGATCATGGCCTGGCGCTCAGTACTACGTTCGGGCCTCGCGGTCCATGCGCCGAGCGGTGCCAGCAAGATGGGCAGCAGGCTTCGGCTGTGCAGCTCGAGCTTTGCCTTGACTCTACGGGCGTCGTCGCCGCCGTGGTGGTCATTAGGCCCGAGCCTCGAGCAGATCACTCACTCTTGCCGCATTTCCTGTGGCTCCGAGACCTCCTGTGTTCAGGCCAGCTATCGGCCCTGAGCTGGGAGGATATCCGCAACATGATTGCGGACTCACGAAGGGTTGCATCGACCGCGCAGCACTCCACTCCGGCAGAGACCACATTCCATATGCCGTCATCCTCAACGCTGCGACCAAGCTCACCGTGCCATCTGGTCATGGGCGCAAGCCCGCCGAGGGAGACAACCAGCAGTGTCCAGTGTGATCGTGCTCCAGTCGGGCCTTGCCAAAACCTATCTACTCCTTCTCATCTCTCGTGTGGAGGTCCCATGTCTTATTTCATGATTGCCAGGATCCACACGCTCCCAGTAGATGTATCGCGTTGCCTTGGCTGGGACAGGTGGCGCGGCAGGCACTGTATGGAACTGGTAGTATGGCAGTTGCAAGTGGAAGGGCATGCGCAGCAGTGCGCGATGCGATGTGTGAACTTGCACGTGCGCATACGTGCACAACATCCGCGTCCGTTTGCATTTTCAATGTGCGAGCCGCGCGCGGCGTCGGTTGCCTGCGCGCTGGCCTGCGCCAGCGGCCCTGCGCGCGGGCCGCGAGCGCGGCGCTGGGCGCCTGCGCGCTCGCCTGCGCCAGCCGGCCCTTCGCGGGGCATGCGCTCGCGCCCGAAGAGGCGACGCGCGTGGCCATGCCAGAGGAGCAGGTCGCCGCGACGAAGCGGCCAGCCACGCCATCATCTCCAGAGGCGAGCGCCAGCTCGCCTCCACGGCGCCAGAGCAGAGCGCCCGTCAAGGGCGTTCCTCTCCAGCCAGGAAGGATGGTTCCTCGCCGCCGAGGATGCCGCCCACGGCGCCGCCGCCACCTGCAGCAGAGTCGAAGCGGCGTGCCCATCCCATCGTGCGCCACCTCCACCACGTTGCCTTCACCATCGCCGCGAAGGAGGTCGCCGCTGCAGCAGCCTGGGGGGCCACGCCGAGGTGCCGCGCCGCCGCAGCCGCGAAGACCACGTGGCCCCTTCGCCTCCCGGCGCGCGCCGCCGCCAGCGCAGCCCCCCAGCGATGCGAGGCCGTGGCAGCGCTGCCCCTCGGCCCTCGGCATCGCCCCAGCCGTCGCCGCCTCCGCGGCTGGGTGCGCCCGCGGATGGCCGCGAGGAGCAAGTCGAGGGCGCCTGTGCTTCCGCTGGAAGCGTTCGAGGAGGCCATCGCGTACTCGGGCGGTGGACAAGAAGGCTGCGTGGTATCGTGCTCAGGAAGTCGCGGCGCGACCCCTCTCTCCTGACGAGCTGCGCGATGCTGTCAAGGTCGCCAAGCACCTCCGCTGCGAGTGGCGCGGGAGCAAGCCTCTCCCCGAGCACGTCGCAAAGCTCGTGCTCTACATCGACGGCTGCATGGACCTGGAGCAGCGCGTGGCGTTCGGCCGCGAGGTGTGCGTCGCGAGCGGGCAGTGCAACGTCGACCCCGACGGGCCCCTCGCGGTCGAGGGGGAGACCGCGCGCCGTCCGTCATGGTCATCGCCCAGCGCTTGGCGGCGCGCTGGGTCCTCCCACTAACCCGTTACTGCGCCTTGCGTGCCGCCCGCGCTGGAGGCTTGAGGCCGGGCCGCCCTGGCCCAGCATCTTCGAGGGCCCATGCGGGCCAGGGGCGCCCGGGCCCAGGAATGCCGGCCTCGGCTTCGCTCTCGGTCGCCTGAAGCGAAGAGCAGGCCGTCCCAGCCAGAGCCGGAGGGCAAGCCTCCACTGCCCCTTGGGCCGCCCCAGTGCATGCTGCGCCAGCTCCTGGGTGCCAAGTCGCCGACGTGCGCCCGTTCAGGCCTGACGCGGGATCCCGGGCACCTATCGGCAGCCGTGGCCCTGCGCAGCGCCGCCAGTCCAAGCGCGGCAGCAAGAGCAGCAGGCACGGCGAGGACAGGAAGACGAGCTCCCGCGGCCGAGCTCGCAAGGGCTCCCAAGAAAACGCGCTGCTGTTGTCTCGGCGGCCAGACGGCGCGGGGCCAGTGGCGGGCGGCGGGGCACCAGTCGAGGAAGGACACGGCCGCCGACGACGATGACGAGGAGAAGGTCGCGCCCGCTGAGGGCGCTGAGGAGTCCGAAGCTGACGACGCCGCGGCGGGCTCGGACAGGCCTCGCACCGCTCTCTCGGTGGGAGACGTGGATTGGGTGGACGTCGACTGCGCGGCGAGGCGTGGCGCAGGATGCCATGTTCCGCGCCCCCCGAGGAAAATGTCAACCTTCTTTCCCAGATCCATTCTACCAGGCCGAGGTCTCGTCTTATCTCTCGTTCCCTCATCCTCGCAGGTCGCGTGTTCGAGCTTCAATTTGACTTTCGGCCCCTCGGTCCGGGGCTCGCGCCCCTCTCGCGCGCGCGCGCAATCGCAGCGCCTGGTTAGCCGCCTCGCGCCGCTCAGGTGAGCTGCTCGATGCCGTTCTTAAGAGCACGAGCGTGCCCTCGGAGCGCAGTCAGTGAGCACGCGCTCCGCTGGCCTCGCGCGCGCCCCCCCAGGTAGCGGCCATGTATCTTGTGCGAAATCGGCAGATGCGCGAGGGTTGGACAGTTCTGGCATTCCCTCTTTCTCGGTTCCTATGCTCCGCCAGAATTGTTCGATCGCCCGCGCAATTCCGGTTCGAATAGGATGCTTGGCTGCTATCTGGGCTCGCAGCTCTGGAACGCATGCGCCTGATATTATGGGGAACACGTCAGTTTTACCGCCGCCATGCTGTCTTACCAGCCACCAGCCCCCGCAATTCTACTCCCCGCCTCTCCCCCCGCATCCTCCCGCCCCCCCCCCCCCCGCGTGCCAGGGCGCGGGGCGGCTGAGGCCTTCCGCGAGGCAGAGGGGTGCGGCCAGCCCGGGGTTGAGCACTACATGCGGAGGCCAGCGGCCGCTGGTTCGAGGGGCAGGAGGAGGGAGGAGGAGTTTTCAGAGGAGCGGGAGGAGGGAGGGGGAAACGGAGGGAGGGAAGGAGAGAGGATGGGCAAGAGGAGGGTCAGGAGCAGGAAGCGGGGAAAGAAGACCAGTGCAAACCCAAGACGCACCAACCAAGGGAGTTCACGGTTCGGTCAGTTCGGTTGCATCGCAGTCGGTTGCGTTCGGTCGGTTCGGTTCGGTCGGTCATCGTGGCGTAGCCTCGTCGTTGCGCCATTGATGTTGTCTTCGGCCTTTCGATTTCGGTCAGTTCCGATTTCGTTGTCGGCTCGGCCGGTTTTCGGTTTGCTGTCGCCTCGGACGGTTTTGCCAACGATGTTGCAATACATTTCGTTCAGAATTCCCATTTGATAGGTCCCTACCACAATTTGTTTTCAGTGCGGGGGGTGCCCCGTTGAAAATTAACCGTCCGAGAGTCGTTACTCGCGCCAAGACACCAGTCTTGCAATTTCAGAGTGGGGAATCAACTTGAATGTTCCTTCCTGGCGTTCCCGAATCGCGCCAGAACGCCATTCCAGGGACTAGGAAGAGGAGGAGGAGGAGGAGGAGGAGGAGGAGGAGGAGGAGGAAAAGGAGGATGAGGAAGATGAGGATGAGGAGGAGGAAGATGAGGAGGAGCGGAGGATGAAGAGGAGGAGGAGGAGGAGGAGGAGTTTGGGAGCGGAGGAAGATGAGGTCTTGGAGGGGGAAGGCATTTGGTCGTTTCGTTTTTTGCGGCCCCTCCCAGGGCGTCGTCGTCGCTACGGCGGGATTCGCCTCGTTAGGTTTTGTTAGTTCGCTAGTTCGTGTTAGTTCGCCAGTTGGTGTCTCTTTGATTGTTTGTTTGTTTGTCTGCTTGCTTGCTTGCTTGCTTGCTTCTTATTTTGTCAGTTTGTCTGTTTGTTTCTCTGTGTGTGTGTGTGTTTGTGTGTGTGTGTGTGTGTGTGTGTGTGTGTGTGTGTGTGTGTGTGTGTGCGGCGGGCTGTGTGTATATATGTGTGTATATGTCTAAATGTTGGAAACGGATGTCAAGTGCCGTTGCACTCTAGAAGCATGTCCTTTTTGTTTGAAGGGTGCTCCATTTTCAGCACCCGATCGTCTTTGGAAACGGAACCTCAGCTCAGGCCCGATGGCCAACATTTTTTTGAGAACATCTGTTTGACGCGGAACATCACGTTTCCATGGGGTGTAGAATTGCGGAGGTGCGCATGGGTCCCAAGAGATTTTCAGATCTTTTGGGCCATGCCCTGTGCTACTCTGTGGGCCACGCCCGCGCCGATACCTTGTCCACACGTTGGGCGAATGTGCACCCGTAGGATGGCCTCGCTGAGATGCGGCGGAATCAGGCGGCTAAGCTTGTGCGGTATTCGAGGCGCAATCTGCGGAGATTCAGAGGCCGCCCATTGTCAGCATAATCTCTTCCTCTTCCGTGCCCCTCCTCGCGTTACTTCCAAAGTCCCTCGTTCAGTGTTGGAAGCGCTCCCGGAAAGGGCAGCACACGACATTACATTCGACCCGAAGGCCCATCCGGTTATGTGGGCGATTTGCTGGCACTTTCGCAAAAGCAAATAGGATTCCGTAGGCACGAACCCCTGACTCAGCACTCCGACGCAATGGAAATGTTGTGAGGAGGGTGGCCCACTTTGTGTTGGGTCGGGGTTGTACAGTGTTCTTCTCAGATGACAGAGGGCGCATACGCCAGTTTTGTGCCCAGGTTTGGTCTGGTCAGGACGTGCGTATGTGTGTATGTGTGTGTGAGTTAAGAAATCGGCGTCCCCCGAAACCTGGTTTCAGTTTGCACACGATTTGATTGGCTTGTAAGGTAGATCGCGCGCACGGGCGCAAGGAGGAGTCGATGAGGGAGGAGGAGGAGGAGGAGGAGGAGGAGGAGGAGTAGCAGGAGCAGGAGCAGGAGCAGGAGCAGGAGGAGGAGGAGGAGGAGGGGGAAGATGAGGAGAGCCAGTTTAAACCCAAGACGCATCCACGATGTTGCAGTCAACCCTCCAAGATTCCATTTCAGAAGTCTTACACGAGTTTGTTTTCATTGCAGGACATGCCCCATCCAAAGACAGCTGTATTGTACTCGTCAATCCTGCAACGACGCGAATCAGCGTGACTGTTGCGACCTGACTTTTAGGTCGTACCAGAACACCGTGTATGGGACGTCAGCACCGCGGATCATCGTGACTGTTGCGTCCTGACAGTCGTCGGTCGTGACGGCACATTATTCGCGTGATTTCAGTTATAGATTTTTGAGACGAATGTGCGCGGCGCTGGAGCGAGAGCCACGTTTTGAAAAGGAACAGGCCTCCATCATTGAAGCCGTGGCAACTTGAAAAAACGACTGTGCGCGGCGCTCAGGCGAGAGCTACATTTTGAAAACGACATGTGCTCCATCTCTGAAGCAGTTGCAAACTGCAAGCTCCGAAGTCATGAGCGGCAAGGAAGTCTTAGACGCAACGCACGGCCCGGACTACCAACACGTCTGCGACAGGGAGGGTTTGTTAATAAGGAAGAGGGACGGAGTCGAGGAGGGAGGAGTTCTCCGTGGCCCTAAAGAGGTCTCCGGAGGTCTTCGCAGGCCTCCAGAGGACGGGGCGTCGCCACAAGAAGATTTCCCCCTACATATCATTTTTGTTTTCCCACCTCTCTGTGCCGGCACGGTGCGTCATCACAAGAAGATTTCCTGCAGACGCTCCCGCCGCCACGGAGGCTTTGGAGGTCTTTGGAGGACGGAACAGAAGCCAAACCTCACATAGACCTTCGACCCTCGACCTTCTCGCCCCCACCAGGTCAGGAGCGAAGGAAGGACGTTCACGTACACGAATCCACACTGGTTTCGAGAGTTCGCATTGCGCGAATGTTCGTATCACGCGGCCGGTCTCGCGTTTCAAGGGACTGTGTTCATGTACATAGCTGGGCGCGTACGTCCTTTGTGGGCTCCCTACCCGGGGCCGCGCGCCCAAGGCGCGACGGCATGCCGCTCGGGATCGACGTCATGCAGCCCCCCGGCGGCGGCTTCGGCGGCGGAGGCGCGCTCCTCGGAGCCGCCGCCGCGCGGGCGGTCGTCGGGCAGCCACCGGGCGCGCGGCGGCCTCGATGACGATGACGATGACGACGACGGCGTCGATGATGATGATGACGACGATGGCGACGACGATAACGATGATTATGACGATGATGTTGATGACGACGCCGATGACGATGACGATGACGATGACGATGACGATGACGATGATGATGGTGGTGGTGATGATGATGCTGATGATGATAGTGATAGTTATGATGATGAATTATGATGGTCTTGTGGTGATGATACTGCTGATGGCCTGTGATAGTGAGTATGATGTTGATGATGACGAAGTTTACGATGACCGTGCCAACGATAACGTTGACGGTGATGCTCGTGGTAGTGATGCCCAGAAGGAGGGGCAGGTGGAGGAGGAGCAGGCAGTGGCTAGCTCTATGCGCGAGAACAGGGTGGCTGCTGTTCAATCTTCCAGCGGAATCAACAGCACATTAAGGCAACCCAAGCCAATGCGATCAAGGTGTTGCGCCGTACGCACCACAGTGCATTGAACATCAGCACGCCGCCGTAACCCTTGACAGCTTGCTCCCTTACAATCCTCAGCGGGGTTGCAGCTTTCTATAGGCTTCAGCCCGTCTGCAGTCTGATCTCTAGCTTGCCCTCACTTTGTCTTGTCTTTGGCGAAGCTTCTGGTACCAGGGTTACGCTGCGTTCAGTCGAGGTATGTTGCTGCTCGCTTGCGTGCTTGAGTGCTTGTTTGCTTGACACCTCATCATATCTCGTCGCTGTCATCACCGCCGTCATCACGTCTTCACATTTGCGTGCGCGTACATACACACATACACATTTATATATATGGACGTATGTTATACATCTGTATGTATGTATGTATGTATGTATGTATGTATGTATGTATGTATGTATGTATGTATCTATATATATATATATCAGAGTGGGGGGCGGGCGAACGTTCATTCACAGTCCCTGGGTGCGTTGCCGAAATTGGATTTCGATGCGGATTCTTGTTGTTGTTGTGGTTGTTGTTGTTGTTGTTGTTGCTCTTATTGATGTTGTTGATGTTGATGTCGTTTTTTTTTTTTTTTTTTTTTGTTCGTCTGGTTCTTCTTAGTATTATTGATATCCTGTTATTGCTGTCGTTATTGCTTCGGTTGTTGTTGTTGTGGTTGTTGCTGCTGCTACTGTTGTTGTTGTTGTTGTTGTTGTTGTTGTTGTGGTTGTTGCTGCTGCTACGGTTGTTGTTGTTGTTGTTGTTGTTGTTGTTGTTGTTGTGGTTGTTGTTGTTGTTGTTGTTGTGGTTGTTCTCGTCGTAGTTTTCGTTTTCGTTTGTCTGTTTGATTGTTTGTTTGTTGTTTGGCGTAGTCCCCCCCGCGACCCGGCCCGCGACCCACCCGCGACCCACCCCGCGACCCGCCCACGACCCACCCGCGACCCACCGGCGACCCACCCCACGACCCACCCGCGACCCATCCGCGACCCACCCTGCGACCCGCCCGCGACCCACCCGCGACCCCCCACGACCCACCCGCGACCCCCCCGTGACCCACCCGTGACCCGCCCGCGACCCATACGCGACCCCCCCACGATTCACCCGCGACCCACCTCGCGACCCACCCACATTGCTTTAACGAAAAATCGGCGCCTGCGGCGGGCTTGTTCAGCGCGTCGCAGACTGCCGACGTCCCCGCCGCCCCCTCACTCTTATCCGCGACTGCGGGGTGCACACATCTAATGTATTCCTCTTCGAATATTCTGAAAGCGAAAACCCCCCCCTGACCCCCCCCCGTACATAAATTCGGCCCTGGGCGCTCCCACCGACGTCAAATTCGAATTTCGGTTTCGGGAGCCTCCCCCGGCCATCCCTGGACGGTCCCGCAAAGCCCCAAGGCGGCCCAATACCGCTCCAGAACGGCTCATGAGCGCTCAAAGAGGCTTCAAGGTGGCTTCAGGACGGCCCAAGATGCTCTCAAGACGGCCCAAGAGGCCCCCAAGAAGACCCCCAAGAGGTTACAATCGTCCCATTCCCGTCGGAAAACGTACATTTTTAGCATATCCGCTTCTTTGGCCTTCACCGCGTCCAAGACGGGCCAATAGGCTCCCAAGATCGCCCCAGGACGGCCCAAAAAGCCCCCAAGGGAGCCCCAAGACAGCCCAAAAGGGTTCCAAAACGACCCAAGAGAGCCCCAAGACGACCCCAAAAACCATCAAAAGGCTTCCAGAAAGCCCCAAGAAGGCCGCACGGGGCCCCCAAGAAGAACCAAGAGGGGCCCAAGACGGCCCAAGCCCCCCCCAGGACGGCCCAAAAGGGTCCCGGGACGGCCCTGCCCTGGAGGGCCGCCAGACAGCCCAAAAGAGCTTCAAAAGGAGCCCCCCGAGAGCCCCGAGAAGCCATACCCCTATCAGCCATATGAGGCCTGTCGGCCCCACAAGCCCTACGACCACCATGGTGCCTCATGGTGCCCCATGAGCCCTGTGAGGCCTGGGAGCCCTAACACCTCCAGAGCTCTCACCCCGCACGCCGCGAGACCCCGAAGGGCCCCCCCAATTCATAATCCAGATCACGGGTGTGCCGCCACGGACGGTGCGGCGGCATGCACGCGTCGGCTCTTCACCGTCGGTGGAGTGGTGAAGCGGCATGCATACGTCGGCTCTTCACCGTCGATGGAGCTCCCTGTGGGGCGCGGTCCATGTGAGGGGACACTCAGCACACATGTGGTGACGTAGCGTTCTGCGGATCCTCCTAGGAAGACGGACCCCAGGGGCCCCATGAGGGCCACGAGACAGCCGAAGGTGCCCCACTGCGAATCCTCCACTCAGAGCCGCAGGTGAAGCCCGCTCTCCCGGGGGAGAGGCGCACGAGGAGAGGCGAAGGAGCAAGGAGGTCGAAGGAGGGAGGAGGAGGAGGGAAGCAGGAAGAGGCTGGACGAGAAGGAGGACAATCCACCACCCAAACCCGACGATACAGTTCTCGACGTTTCTGCCTGTCGGGACCGTTTTCGGATCACCCGTCCAAACGCGATCTGGCATCGGGGACCGGTTCTGAGCCGATGTTGATCGTCCACGGCAACAGCCAACGAACAACAGTCATTCATTCTAGCGAGCTCGTTGTTACTGCTTCCCTGCGCCGCAGCACCAGCTCCCCTCATATCTCCATCGACGACGCCTCTGACCTTCCCTCCCTATGTCTTTCGTGACCTCTCTTGCCCTTTGTGTCCCTCCCTGCCTCCTTCGCTCCTTCTCTCCACTGCCCGCTCCTGCAACCTCTTCCCTGTCTCCCTTTTGGCTCCAGGCGCCTTCGGCCCCCGCTTGACAGCGCTTCCTGTCTCCGCCGCCCCGTGGCCGAAAAGCGGAAGCACCGAGCCACCGCTCCTACCCGGGAAATCCCCTTCGACGATTCCATCTTCACGGCGTCTTGGGCTGGCCTTTCCGCTCCGCGCGGGGAACTCGGCCTGCCCCAGCGCGGCAACTGCGTCGCCTTCTCGCTCGATTGGTCCCGAGGTGGGCGCCGTTGGCTGCCGAGGGGGCCCTTTTGGGCCCGTCTTTCGCCTGAACTGAGGTCCGCCGCCTGCGGGCGGAGGTCGCCCAGCTACAAGCGTTGCTCGACGCCGACGCCGACGCGGCCAAGCTCCTCAGGCAGCCCCTGCTGCCGGTAACCCCGTGGTGCCCCCGCCAGATCTGGCGCCGAATGCTGCGCCCGGGGCAGACCGCGACGGCGACGGCCTCTCGAGCGAACGCGTTTTTTGGCAGCCCCCTGCCGCGTTCGTGGACGTCGCCGCGCCCCTGTCCGCGGACGCTGCGCCCCCTGCCCCCGCGTGGTCGCGCATCTCCGAGCGGGCAGACGCCGAAGCATTTCTTTACGCAGAGACTGTTCTGACGTCCGTGCTGGAGCACGACGCCGACATTTTCGGATGGATTGCGCTCATGCACGTGGCGCCTTGGCGCCGCGTGGTGCTTGCCTTCGCGAAATTTGTCTCCTCCCGCGCCGCCGCCTTCGCGATGCAGGGCGCCGCGGACGTGGTTCACCACTTGAGTCAGCGCTTCAAGCCCGGGGGGTCGCGGTTCGATACCCGCCGCCCTGTCGGCGGGTTGGCCGCGCTGCAGGAGCTCGTCGACGATGGCGCCAGCATGGCTGCTGTGCGCAATTTCGTGGGCAAGTTCACCGCGACGCCGCCTGCCACCTGGGGCCCCGGTGTCCTCCGCGAACCGCTGGAGTCGCGGGAACCGAAACTCATGCACCTCCACGCTGGGTGCAAATACTTTCGGGGGCACACGGTTCGACAGCTCTTCTTCCGCGCGTTCCGCCGCGACGGTCGCTGCGCGTGGGGCGAGCTGGACTGGGGAGTCATCGGCGAGCTCCTCCCGGGGGCCGCCGACGCGCCGCCGAGGTCGGCGTCGTCGGGTGCGACGACGCAGTCCGTGCGATCGCCTACGTCAGCTCCGCGTTCGGCGATGTCCGGCTGCTGGCGCTGGCCGACCTCAGCGTGGCCCTCTGTTTCCGCCCTCAGGCGCCGCGGCCTCGCATCGACCGCGCTGTCCCTTTGGAGCTTCCTGAGTGGCCTCCTCAACTGGTCTTCCCCTCTGCCGCTCTCTCCAAAAACCTACCCCCATCCTCCCCTTCATCCTGTAAGCCCTATGGGCCCCATGGGCCCGATGGCCACCGCGAACCCGAGTGCTCCTATGAGCCCTAGGAGCCCAATGAGCCTTAGGGGCCCTACGAGCCCATGAGCTCTCCAAGCTCCATGGGCCCTATGAGCCGGATGAGCCCGTTGACGCCTATGAGCACCAGAAGCCCGATGAACTCTATGAGCTCACGAGCCCCAGGGGCCCCATGAACTCAATGGGCCGATCCCCATGCCCCCCCGACCCTCCATGACACCATAGGAGGGCGATGACCCCTATGAGGCAGGCCTGTGCGTCTCGTGCGCCTTAGAGCCCCTCAGCGCTAAGAGCCGCGAAGCCTTGCGAGACCCATGGGCCCCCCCTTCTGAGCCCTGCGAGCCCAGTGAACCGTATGCGGCCTATGGGCCCAATGAGCCCTATGGCCCCGACTTGCCCCTTCGCCCCAATCGGTCCATGAGCCCTGCGAGGCCTGCGCGCTCTGCTAGCGCCTATGGCCCCGAGGAGTATTGCGAGCTCCATGAGCCAAATGGCCCCCGAGAGCTGGTGACTCCAAGGAGCCCCAGGACCCCTATGAGCACCGTGGGCCCCCGATGACCCCCATGACTTGAGGTTTCCCAACTCTCACAATAAGAGCATTTCTATCGGCGGAGGAAAAGAATTCGGCCAGAGCGCCGACAAAAAAAACAAAAAAACAAAGCAAACAAACAAATAATTCAAATAAATAAATACATGCAATACTTATATACATCAATTCAGAATAAGCGTACGCAACACCCATGCATCATAACCCCAGCAATATATCATATACAGGGAACGAACACGTTCGGCAGCGAAATCACGAACACTTCCATACATTTACACATATACATATAATTGTAACTATAGACATTCATATATACATATGTATATATATATATGTATGTATATATACGTGCATTGTAGGCCATGTAGTTGTTCAAGCCCAAGGACAGAGGACAGACGACTACAAGTGCTGTCAGGGCAGTCCAATTCGTGCCTCGGAGGCACGGTGGCGGATGTTCCATCCCTGATACCTCGCTCCCCCCTCCCTCCCTTCCGCCATGTTCCTCCCCCTGCCTCCATCCCCCCCCCTCTTCCTCCTTCTCCTCCTTTTCCCTCCCCTCCCTCCACCTTCTTCTTATATGCGTGCCCGCGTCCCCTCCCCTCCTTCCTTCTTCCTTCCCCCTTCTCTGTCCATTTGTTCCCCCCCTCTCTCCGTCCCCTTTTTCCTTCTCCCTCCTTGCTGTCCGTGCTCCTCTTCCTCCTCATCCTCGTCTTCCTTCTCCCTCGCCCTCCTCCATTCGGAGGGCCATTAGGCCCAATGTCCATTTTGGACTTGGCCTCAGGAGGCCTCGGCCTTTTCCCCTGCGCGGATGGGGAAGGGCCGCCTCCAGGCGGCGCCATCGCGCGCGGCGCCGTCGCCGATGGCGCAATCGCGCGCGGCGCCCGCCTGCCGCGCCCAGCGGCCCAGCCGCAGTGGGCTGTTGGCGCTCTCGGCGGCCCGCCGCGACTGCCCGAGCGCCGGCGCCGCGCTGGCGCCTTCGTGGGCGCTCGCCCCGCGGCGCGGCTGCGACTCCCCCGCGCAGCCCGCTCCAGGCCCGTGCTCCTGCTCTTCCTCATCGTCTTATTTTCTCCTCCTCCCCCTACGTGCTTCTGTTGGTCCGCCTCTCCTCCTCGTCCTCTTCCTTTTCCTCCTGCTCCTCCTCCTCCTCCTCCTCCTCCTCCTCCTCCCCCCCCTCCTCCCCCTCCCCCCTTTTTCCCCGCCCCCGTCTTCCAGCGCCCGGCGCCCCTCCGCTTCCCGGCGCCCCGCCGCAGGCCCGCAGCCAGCAAGCGGGGCATCGACGCATTCGTGGCCAAGCACAATGCTTGGCAGCTCCGCCGAGGCGACAAGGTGGTGCTGAAAGGCGCCACCAAACGGCCCGATTGGGGCGGGAAGGCAACGGGGGATCCGAGAGGGGGCCCGCAATGGAGGGGGGCGTTGGAGGATGAGGAGTCGACGGAGCAGGAGGGGGAAGAGGCGGGAGAGAAGGAGGAGGAGGAGGAAGAGGAGAAGGAACAGGAGGAGGAGGAACGCCTGGGTTCTTGTAGGACGTGGAGAACGAGGAGGTGGATGATGAGGAGGACGAGGGGGGGGCGGAGGAGGAGGAGGAGGAGGCGGAGGACGAGGAGGATGATGATGATGATGATGAGGAGGAGGAGGAGGAGGAGGAGGAGGAGGAGGAGGAGGATTCCCAGGCATGGGGCGCCCGGGCGCTGCAGAGGCTCACGTGCAGAAACATAGGTGGGCGCGGCGGGCGCCGAAAGGAGCGCTCGACCAATCAAAACGCGTTGAGCCACGCGACGAGGGAGACAGACATGGCGTCCGCGTCCGCCCAGCTCCACCAGGATATCCCCCTCCCTCTCCCCTCTCTGCGCTGCCCGTCATTCTACGCTGTCCTCATCCTCCTCGTCGCTGCTCTTCTCCCCTCCATCTCCTCTTCGTCATCCTTATCCTACTCCTTCTTCATTTTCACCCTCGTCAGTGTACCCCCCTATTAGTTGTTCTCTCCTCATCTCGCTGCCTCCCCCCCATCTTTCCACGGTTTTCCCATCGCTCTACTTTCCATTATCCTGCCCTCCCATTCTCTTCCTTCTCGACAGCGTCGCCATGTTGTCGGGCCCCCCCATCCCCCGGCCCCCCCGCCAGGACTTGATGGCTTCTGCTGTCGCCAAGGTGATCGACGATCGCGCCAGCGGCAGCGCATGCGTCTTCATCGGCCGCCATCATGACGGCAGCGGATGTGGGAGAAGGGATGAGGGATGGGGCAGGGAAGGGATGACGGACGAGGGTGGATTAGCGATGAGTGTGCATGGATGGGGTCAGATTTAGAGGGGGGCGGGACACGGCGAGGGGGGGGGTCCTACCTTCCTCTTGTGCCGCTTCCGCTTTCTCCACCCCTCCTCCCCCGCCTGCTGCTTCTCCGCGCAGTCGTTCCCTCTCTCTTCCTCGCTCCGCCTCGCCCCGCGTCGCCCGCCTCGTTCCACCTCTCTCTGCCTCGCTCCACAGGTTTCCGTCGCTCCCCGTGCTCGTTTCTCCTCGCTTCGCCTCGCTCTACCTCGCTCCACCTCGCGCCCCTCTCTCCTCGTCGCACCCCCCTTCTTGCTGCTCACTTCTTCTTAATCCTCACCCGTCGCCCCCCCCCGCCCCTAAATGTGCAATCGTCGCGTGTCTCCCCCTATGCTCGTCGCCCGTCCACGCTCCTCCCGCGCCGCCCTCTCAGGCACTCCTGTCCGCCTCGCTTTCGGCGCCGTGCAGCGCGTCCTGGAGCCCCTGGCGCGCTATCTACGCGGCTCCGCCGCGCCCGGGACCCCCGACGACGGCGACGACGACGACGACGACTGCGACGACGGCGACGACGACGAGGGCGTCGACGACGACGACCACAACGTCGACAACGCCTGGCGGCGGCGGGGCGCCGAGGACGACGGCGGCGGCGACGACGACGATGCCGGCGGCGACGACCGCGACGACGACGACGGCGCAGCGGCGGTGGAGGTGGAGACGGCGACGGATGCATGCATCGCGGGGTCTCTGCGCGTCAGGGCGCGCGGGTTTTGTGATGCAGGACGGGCGCTGGCGTCTATGGCCGCTGCAGAAGATGCGCGACGAGGGCCATTTCAGCAGAAAGGCGCCTGGCGCGGGCGTCATGGATGTCTTCGCGCAGGCTGCCCAGCGGGGGATTGGGAAGTCGTCGTCGTCGCCGCCGCCGCCGCTGTTTTGCAGTCGTCGTCTTCGTCGTCGTCGTCGTCGTCGAGCGGGGTGTGGGGGGGGAACAGGAGGAGGATGAGGGCGGGGGGCGGAGTCCAGGCTGCGGACTTCCACGTGCTGGACCGCGAGGGGGCCGTCTTCGGCGGGAAGGTGCTCGTCGGGCCCGTCCTCCTGGAATGCGGCACTGCTTCGTGCGTCGACCAGGCTTTGGAGGGCGCCCTTCCGAGTCTGACCACGACGAAGGCGAGCCTGGGCCTGGGCCGACGAGGAGGAGAGGGGGGGGGGCAGGAGGAGGAGGCGGAGGAGCAGGAGGAGGAGGAGTAACAGGAGCAGGAGGAGGCGGAGGAGGAGGAGGCGGGCGAGGGAGGGTCAGGGGGGGCTCTCGCCACCACGGATGGATTCGCCGACGGCGGCGACGACAGACGACGACATACGACGACATACGACGACGAAAGACGACGACAGACGACGACGACAGACGATGACGACGACAGACGACGACCACGACAGACGACGACGACAGACGACGACGACAGACGACGACGACGTAGACGACGACGACGACGACGACGAGAGACGACGACGACGACGACGACGAGAGACGACGACGACGACGAGAGACGACGACGACGACGACGACGAGTGACGACGACGACGAGAGACGACGACGACGACGACGACGACGACGACGACGACGAGACGACGACGACGACGAGAGACGACGACGACAGACGATGACGATGACCACGCGCAGGCGATCGAGATGGCAGGCAGAACGAAGTTCGTCATATGGTCGGAGAACCCTGACGACTGCAAGCCGAACAGGCGGAAGAGGTTGTTCACCATCGAGACTTTTGCGGGCGCGCCGAACATCCTAGTCTCGCCGCTGCCCGGGTGCGTCATACACACCATGCACAGGCGGCGCAGCCGGTGAAGACGGGGGGAGGCAGGAATGGTTTACGTATGTGAAGGTTCTTGGAGGTGGCGTCGCGACAGGATGCCTTTCAGCTGCTGCGCCTCGTCGAGAGCTGCCTCGGGGTGCCCGAGTTTTCTTGCGAGCAGGTGCCCGAACGGATTGGGGGTCGGGAGCTGGGTCGGATCGGGCTCGGTAGGACTGATAGATCAGAGAGGTGGGATTCATAGGTGAGTATGGCGTCGAAGTAAACCCGCGCCTCCCCGAGGCTGATGGTCGTCCTGACGGGCGAGTCCAAGCTGATCGGGGACGCGCACGCGGTGGCGTTCGTCCTCGGCGGCTCCACTCGCAGGGATGCGTTCCTCCAGGGCCTCCGGCGACTGCTCAACGAGCGCCTGGAGTTCGAGCAGAAGCTGCAGCCGCTGGCCTCGTGGGCATCCCACGCGAAGACGTTGCTCGACCACTCGCTGGGGCGCGCGGCTTGGATTCGCGGCCGCCTGGATTCCCAGGGCATGCGCGCGAGCGCGTAGGCCAGGACAGCCGGGGGGGACGAAGGAGTGGCGGAGGCGATGAGGAAGCCCAAGATGGGGGCTGGCATGGGAGGAGAAGGAGTAGCTTGAGGATTTGTGAACGCTTCGCGAATCCCCGCCAGCCCATCCAGAAACGATGTCCAGAGAAATTGCGTCGATCAAGGAAATGGGCACTGCGCAGAGGATGCCATTATTAGACATCTTAGGATACCTTGAGCCATCTTGGAGGTCATCTTGGCTCTCGCAGGCGCTCTTGGAGTCATCTCAATCAGTGCCTTCCCCCCCCCAAGAGGCCATTATGTGGCTAAAACCAGTGTGAAACCAATGATTTGGCATTCCCGCTGAGACCTCTTGGCGCATCTTGGGTGCCTCTGGGGGGCCTCTGGGGGGCTTCTTGGAGCCTCTTGGGGGTCTCTTGGCAGCTTTGGGGGGGGGGGGGGGGGGGGGGGGGCATCCTGGGGGCCCTTTTGGGGTTTCCTGGCAACCTCTTGGGCCCTTCGGGCGCCCTCGGGAGCTGCGGGGGCATCATTGAGGCTTCCTTGGGGTGCGAACGATCACGGGGGGTGGGGGTGGGGGGTGGGGTGGGGGTGGGGATGAATTGTGTGGGGGGGGGGGGGGGGGGGGGCTGCCGGGGCGAGCCCACTCAGAGCACATGGAACCACAACTGGAGTAAATCGCCGATGCCGTTGCGGGCGTCGACGACTCGAGGACCTCCCTCCCCTCCGGTCAGGGGGGGGATGGGCCCCCCCCCCCCCCCCCCCCCCCCCCCCCCCCCCCCCCCCCCACCCCCCCCCCCCCCCCCCCCCCCCCCCCCAACAACAACAAAATATGTGAAGAAGGAGGGGTGTTCTGGCAAACGCTCTAAACCACCGACGCCCAGGGGGCTGGTGGGACTAGGGCGAGAGGGCTGAGACGCTGATCTGCCTCCTATTCCTCCTCGCCCGCCTCCTCGTTCTCGCAATCCTATCCCTATCCCTAATTCTTCGCCCCGGGGGCGCGCGTCCAAAGTGCTCCAGTTTGTGAACTGGGATATCCGCGACGAGCGCCTAGTGCACTACGAGGTGACGTGCGGCGCCTGCAGCAATCGGCAGGAGGCAGTCAATCATGTCTTCGACGCGATCGTGGAGGGCATGGTCGCCCCCGGCTCGGGCTGCATCATCCCAGCCAAGCATCGGCCCCCGAGGGCAGAAGCCCCCCCCTCCCCGACCCGCAAAAAGACGCGAGGGCGAGGCCCAGGGACAGTGGGAGGGCCACGACGCGGGTGAGCGGACGCGGGGAGGGCGATGGCGAGGACGAGGAGGGCGACGAGGGGGGCGGCGAGGATGGCGACGATGAGGTGAACGAGGAGACAGACGCGGTGGTCGAAGGTGACGACGACGTGGGCGACAACGCGGTCGACGACGAGGACGACGGCGAGGACGGCGACGAGAACGACGACGAGGGCGACAGCGATGACGACGACAAGGGTGGCGACGAAGATGACGACGAGAACAGCGACATGTGTGACGACGAAGATGACGAGGAGGAAGACGCCGAGGGCGACGAGGCGGACGGCGAGGAGGTCGGTGAGGAGGACGGCGAGGAGGGCGACGAGGAGGGCGACGAGGATGGCGATGAGGTCGGCGATGAGGGCGCCGAGAGGCACGATGGGTTCGAATTTGACGCCGAGGAGGGGCGAGGAGTCGGGTCGGAGACGGATGTGGAGCGGGCCCAAAGGTTTGACAGCGCGGTGGCCGCGATGTGCGAGCAGCTGCCCGGCCTCATGATCTCGGGCCTCCTCAGACGGGCCTTCGTCGAAGCTTTCCCCGAGCAGAAGGACTTCATTGACGGGGTGGCCGGCGAGGACGACGACAACCGCGATCGTCGTTACATCAAAGGGAAGGTCCAGCGCAGTAGGCTGAGCCTCCAGGACAGATCGCGCTGCGCGAGGATCATCGCGCTGACTGTCTGCCTGAAGACGTTGGAATGGGCGTGGGCTCGCTTGCAGCACTTGGACAACGAGGGCGGATGCCTTATTGATGTGTGTTGCGATGACAGCCCGTTCAGGCGCGTCCAGGCTGACGTGGGGAGGGCGCTGCAGCGTGGATCCCCAGAGTTGTTATTTCTGAGGCATCATTTCGAGAACTCGCCTCGCGACCTGCAGGATGTGCAAGAGGAGTGCCTTCATACTTTGTTCTGTCTTGGCGTCTTTATATGGTGGCGATTTCAATCTGTCTTGGAGGACTGGCCATTCAGATTACTCCTGTGGGCCGCGCATTCATACAACTCTTGGGTGGTTCATGAGTTCTTCCGTGTCCCAGCGTGTTGTCTCGACGACGCTTTCTCCATTAAGTTGCGTTCTAAGTATCCATCTCCCGATGCGATGATAGCAGACAAAGATGCCAGGATAATGCTTAAACTTTGGGGCCAAGCATCCAAGGTGACGAACATGCACGTTGAACGACTGCTGGCAGCCATGGGGCAGAGCGGAGGCGATGTCCGACCGTATTTGGCAGAGAGATACTTGAGCGACGGGTACTTGACGCAGTTCATGGGGCGCCACTTATCTGAAGGCAGGCAGGATCCAACGGTGGACACGCGGTCGAGCATGATTGCGGCTGGAGTGCCCCTCCAGGCCCAGATGGATGCTTTGAGGAAGGAGGGCGAGACGAGAGGAGGATGCACGGCCTTGTTCCTTTACGCCAAGGAGCACCCGCGCCAGGATGGCGATCCAAACGACCGCGCGGAGTTCATGAAGCTCAGGGCCTCTCAGTTTGCTAGCCTGCTTCCCGGGGAGCAGAGCTCCTACAGACGGCGCGCTGGACAGCAGAGGCGCGACGCCGATGACAACAAGCGGAGATCTTCGAAGTTGAGGACAGTTGGTGGGTCCGAGGTTCAGGTGGCCGCTTGTGCTTGGGGACTGGCTACAGCTGAGATGCCCGTCTGTCCAGAGAAGTTCTTGGAGGCCGCGAGATCTCGGGCTCGGCCGCGCAGGGGCTTGCGCGATGACAACGAGGAGTCGCTAACGTTCAATAGTTGGGGATACTCTTGCAGGGAGGCTTACCAGCGGGGCTCGCTTGTCCGAGATGCAGGACACATGGGTCACTCTGAGTCCCCTTCCCATAATCTTCTCTCCTTTCCCCCTGTCCTCTCCCGTTCTCATTTCCCTCTCTACTCTCTCCTTCCTCGCGCTCCCTATTGTGTTTCCTGCCTCCCATAATCGCCTCTCGCCTGTCCCCCCACCGAATGATCTCTGTCTGCATCTCGTTGGGTGTCTGACGGCTCGCGACAATTGAGTTTACCTCAGAGGATCTATCCCGAAGGAACGGAAGTTCTCGGTGAGACAGCGATGTATGGAGGCGCACCCTGGTATCTGCCGCACTGTGGATAATTCGAACTATGGCCAGATCTGTTCAGCAGCATCCAGTTTCTACAAAATCTTGAAAGAGGACGAGCCGATTCGGAAAATCTTGAAGCTGGAGCTGGTTTGCCAGGAGATGAACATTTTGGCAACGATGTTTATGTACTGCTGCCATGTTCGAAAGCAAGATCCCCCAATTGGTCTGTTCGTTGAGCTGGGCGACTTCAATCGCGAGGGCATTGCTGTAGAGAACATCCACATTCTGAGACCTGCGTTGGAGAATAACGTTTTGAAACGGGGATCCCATCATACGTTTATCAAGCAGCTTATCGGGCACAGGAAGGGCATGCACAGCGTTGCGATAACGGTGTTGGGTAAGCCTCTGGTCTCCGCCAGGGCTGATATCGACATAGATTCCGACCGTTCTCTGGGACATATTGGTGCAGAGTCGCAAGCTGCTCCAGATCACGTCATACTGCTCAAGAAGCCCAAGGACGACGAGACGGGCGGCGTTGGTATCAAGGATGGTGAGTTCGACGACCTCAACGGGCTGGGCGACGTTATCAATGCGGGCTTCAATTCTCTGCGGCGGCCAGCGAGGCGGCTCGAGAACGATAGGGGCGAGGTCGCCAAGAAGCCTTTGCTGGACAAGTCTGCGCTTGGAGGAGCCAGCAGCGACACCTCGGATCCCCCGGAATACGTCGACGTCAGCCCGGAACGAAGTGATGATAGCGACGACAGCTTGGACGATAACGCCATGGCGATCGCCCCGAAGAAACCAGATCACAAGGTGCACAGTGCTCCAGAAGGCGCGCTGATGATTGTACCTCCTGAACTCCTCCTCCCCCATCCACCTCCTCCCGCTCTTCCTCCTCCTGACATCTCCTCCTCCACTTTCTCTTCCGCCCGCTCTCGTCCGCCGCCTCGTCCGCCGCCTCCTCCGCCTCCTCCTCTTCCTCCTCCGCGTCCTCCTGCGCCTCCTCCTCCACCGCCCCCATCCACCACCTCCTCCGCCTCCTCCTCTGCGCCGCCCGCCTCCGTTGCCTCAGCCTCGTCCGCCGCGGCCCTCGCCATCGCCCACCCCCTGCTGCCGCCCGCCTGACTCGGGCGGAGGTGGGGGCCACTCTGGCGGAGATGGCGGTTGCCCACTTGCTGGCGAAGGGCTTGATGTCGCTGTTGGAGGGCCACCTGGCGGAGATGGAGGTCCCCCAGGTGCTGC
Source organism: Prorocentrum cordatum (assembly GCA_963575745.1). NCBI lineage: Eukaryota > Dinophyceae > Prorocentrales > Prorocentraceae > Prorocentrum > Prorocentrum cordatum. The sequence goes on along the minus strand of CAUYUJ010000212.1, from coordinate 2,314 downwards.
GGCAGCGCCTCCAGGTGGAGGGGGAGACGCAGAAGCGCCTGCAGGTGGAGCGGGGGCGCCCCCCGCCGGAGCGCTGGCGCCTCCAGGCGAGTGGAAGTACGTCTCCTTGGAGGGCCTGGGCGAGCTTGTCTACGACGTGACTAAGGGCAGGCTGAACGCCCATTGCAAGCACAATGAGCATTGCAAGCCTAAGGGCGTGAACTGCCACATGGATCGGATCACCAGGGTCGAGGGTCGCAAGCCGCGCAAGGGAGAAGGGCGACCCATCGGGTACCTGATGGCGTGGCTCCTGAACCAGAATTCGTTCGTGGACAAAGAGTCGCACCAGCTATTCAAGAAGGACTTGGGGAAGTCTGGCGGGTACGAGTTGCGACTTCAGGGGCGCCAGCACCTAGAGAGGCTGGCTGCGGCTCGGCCAGAGCTGCAGCGCCTGTTCGAGCTGGAGCGCGAGCCTACTGACGAGGAGAAAGCTCTTGGCGGGGAGCCGAGGGAGATCCCTTGATCAGTAATATGGTGTCGTCCTCCTCCGCCTCATCCATCTCCGTTCGCGATCCTCATCGTCTTTCCAGCGGGCTTCGTGGTTCCTCCCACTTATCTTGGGCGTCCTGGTCCGGGGCTTTCTCGCGATGTCAAGCCGCGCCTGTTGCCGTGACCGCGTCCTCGCAGGGGGCTGCAGCATGCCGGGGGGTGATGCAGTTGAGTCGGCGTTTCTTTGATCAGGGGGCCCGCAACTGATTTCCATTTACAGCGGCCCCGAGGGGGGATATGACAAGGGGCAACACAAGTGAGCATGCGACGTGGAGGATGAGGAAACGCAAGGGCCCCATCATCTGAGAAGACCCTGGCCCAGGCAGTTAGGTGTCGCCGCGGCTGGAATGTGCTCCAACATATACGCCCCCCAGGTTGGATCTCGACAGCGTGGCGCGAACTGCCCCTGCCGCTGGGATCTGGTCACGTTCGCTGCATTTGGGGCCAGGGGTCGCAGGGCAGGCATGCATCGCGCCGCTGCGGCGATCAAGGTTGAACGCGGCCAGTGCCCCAGATCAGGCCAGCGTTCAAAGATCAGGCGCGCGAGAGCTCATGGTTGGACAACCTCTGCGGTGCCAGAAACTGACATGCATGTGGCGGGGCTCGCGTTCTTGATCAGCTTGAGGTCCGTAGCCGTTTTGGCCCAAGCTTTCGAGCCAGCGCAGCGGCCGCGCGAGCGCCAAGAGTTCGAGCCATGGCTCGATCTCGCTCTCCTAGGAGGAGTGCAACAGCTGTTCCGCAGAGGGCTACAACACGGGATACGACGGCCTCGCAGAGGTCTACGACAAGGGCTCCGCCGAGGACTACAGTGACGGCTCCGCGGATGGCAACACCGACGACTACGCAGAGGGCTGGCGTGACGGCTCCGCAGATGGCTCCTTCATCGATGGCTGCGAGGTCTACAGCGACGGCTCCGCAAAGGGCTACAGCGACGGCTCCGCAGAGGGCTACAGCGACGGCTCCGCAGCCGGCTACACCAAGGGCAAGAAGGGCTCCAACCGAAGCGCTGATGTCGGCTACGGTGGTCAAGACCAAGTCCGACAGGGACGACGCGGACGTGTTCTACGACGAGTGGGGTAACCGCGTCAGGCTGCATGGCGAGAACAAGCACGGCATCTTTTCTTCTACGCGTGGTGCCCGATTTCGAGAGCCCAGGCATTGGCCCCCGTCGTCCGTATAGGAACCCCGACTACGACACGGACGGCAAGCCCTTGAAGTTGATTGGCCAGCTGGATGGCGTCTTGTACAATCTAGAGCAGGTCTTCAAGGCGCGCAGGCCAGAGACAGACCACCTGGACGTGGTCTACGGCGACGTGGAGGGCAACTACTTCCTGCTCGTCAGCGAGATGAGGGGCAGGATCTACCATCTACAGCCAATCCCCGACGCCGACAGCAAGCACCGCGACGACATCAAAGATGGCAAGGACGGCCGCGACATGAAGCTCCACAATGATTCCTTGGATGACGAGGGCGACAGCCAAGATGCGCTTCCGCGCGATCCCGCCGCCACCGCGCTTGGGCGGGCGACGCAATCGGGACTTCGCCTATGCGCGATCGGGGCACCATCGGAACACCAGCGGGACACCGTCGAGGCACCCCAGGGAGTTCATCGTTACACCGAGTGGCCTACTGGGCCACCATGCACCCGAGTAGTTCGCGCGGCCCATTACACCTGTAAGTGCTATTGCGTTGGCGGATGTATGACAGCGGAGACGCGTGGTCCGTGAGTCGAGATAGGACTTGGATTTGCGCGATATGCGCGGGTCGCCATCGCACTTCGGGATGC
>CAUYUJ010000211.1:113678-116778 GCA_963575745.1 Prorocentrum cordatum | reverse complement strand
GGGGCCTTCGGTGGAGCTACCTATGGGGCCACGACCCTCGGGAGGGGTGTGCCGAAATGGGCGGGGGGACGCATGCAAACCCTGCCGCTGGGGCCTTCGGTGGAGCCCCCTATGGGGCCACGATCCTCGGGAGGGGTGTGCAGACATGGGCGCGGGGACGCATGCAAACACTGCCGCTGGGGCCTTCGGTGGAGCTCCCCATGGGGCCACGATCCTCGGGAGGGGTGTGCAGACATGGGCGCGGGGACGCATGCAAACCCTGCCGCTGGGGCCTTCGGTGGAGCTCCCTATGGGGCCACGATCCTCGGGAGGGGTGCGCCGAAATGGGCGGGTGAACGCATGCAACCCTGCCGCTGGGGCCTTCGGTGGAGCTCCCCATGGGGTCGCGATCCTCGTGAGGGGTGTGCCAACATGGGCGCGGGGACGCGTGCAAACCCTGCCGCTGGGGCCTTCGGTGGAGATCCCCATGGGGCCGCGATCCTCGTGAGAGGTGTGCCGAAATGGGCGGGGGGACGCATGCAAACCCTGCCGCTGGGGCCTTCGGTGGAGCTCCCTACGGGGCCACGATCCTCGGGAGGGGTGTGCCGAATTGGGCGCGGGGACGCATGCAAACCCTGCCGCTGGGGCCTTCGGTGGAGCTCCCGATGGGGCCACGATCCTCGTAAGGGGTGTGCCGACATTGCAGACATGCGGCGATTTTTTGGGGGGCCCGCAAAGCTACAGCTATCAAACAGTGGGCACTGAGCCAAGCAGAGCACAGCGACAGCGAGACCGTGGGTCTGCAGCGCGGGGCGACCTGCGGGGAATGGGGAATGGGAGGAGGGAGGAGGGAGGGCAGGAATGGGAGGAGCGAGCAGAAGCAGGAATGAGAGGAGGGAGGAGGGAGGACGGAGGGGGCAGCGGGAGGAGGTGAGCTGCCGGGCGCTGTCTCTTCAAAACGAGGGCCCAACACCACAGGATGGTTTTCCGCCCCGGACACTCAAAAGGCTGCCTGGGGGGTCGAGACCCCTTGGGCCCGCGGATGGACAAAAGACGGTCCGTCGGAGGTCTGGGGAGGGTGGCCAGCGCCACCAACTCAGCCCTCTGTTGTCTCGTTCTGCGCTTGACTCTCTTCTCTTTTTCTCTCTCTCTCTCTCTCTCTCTCTCTCTCTCTCTCTTTCTCGAACTCCCCAACTCTCTCGCTCTCTCTTCATCTCTCGTTCTTTCTTACTGCTTCCTTCTTTGCGACACAACGCCAAAGACACACGTAATAGGGAGTCGTGGAGACTGCGCGGCGGCAACCCAAACGGTCGCAGCTAGGGGACCCCGGATCCGGAGAGGCAAAGATCGACACGTATACAAACTCTCGGAGATCCGAAGCTGGGAGGGGAGCCCAGCGACGACACCAGAAACCGGCGCGGAGTCGCGCCGATTCCTGGTGTCGGGCTCGCGCTGCGACGACGTGGCCGTTGGTTTCTGGCATCGCGTGGGTCGATCAACCACGAACGACCGCGATTGTTCGACGGCGTGGGTCGCTCGATGCCCGCCCGCTGCATGCCACTGGCGGCGTTCAACCTTTCACGTCCGCACTGGGTTCACCGCCGACCGTCGGCGCAGCGCGAGCCTGCCATGGGCCCATCCTGGGCCCGGTGTCGACGGAGCGGCCCTCCGCGGACTCACCGCCACCATCCTGTTGCACGAACGACTGCCCTCCACCTCCTCCTCCCCCTCCTCCTCCTCCTCCTCCTCCTCCTCCTCCTCCTCCTCCTCCTCCTCCTCCTCCTCCTCCTCCTCCTCCCACTCCTCCTCCCTCCTCCCCTCTCCTCCTCCTCCTCCTCCCCTCCTCCTCCTCCTCCTCCTCCTCCTCCTCCTCCTCCTCTCGCTCCTTCCTCCCCTCCTCCTCCTCCTCCTCCTCTCCTCGCCCCTCCCCTCCCCCTCCCCCTCCTCCTTCCTCCTCCTCCTCCTCTCCTCCTGCCTCCTCCTCCTCCTCCTTCCTCCTCCCTCCCGCCTCCTTCCTCCTCCTCCTCCTCACTCCTCCTCATCGTCCTGTCGCTCCTCCTGTCCTCCTCCTTCCTCCTCCTGTCCTCCTCCTGTCCTCCTCCTGTCCCCCCCCCCCCCCCCCCCCACCCCCTCACTCCTCCTCCTCTCCTCCTCCTCCTCCTCCTCCTCCTCCTCCCCTTCCTCCTCCTCCTCCTCCTCCTCCTTCCTCCTCGCGCCTGTTCCTCCTCCTCCTCCTCCTTCTCCTCCCCTCCTCCTCCCTCCTCCTTCCTCCTCCTCCTCCTCCTCTGCCTCCTCCTCCTTCCCTCCTCCTTCCTCCTCCTCCTCCTCCTCCTCCTCCTCTCCCCTCCTCCTCCTCCTCCTCCTCCTCCTCCTCCTCCTCCTCCTCCTCCTCCTCCTCCTCCGCCTCCTCCTCATCCTCCTCCTCCTCTACTCCTCCTCCTCCTCCTCCTCCTCCTCCTCCTCCTCCTCACTCTCCTCCTCCTCCTCCTCCTCCTCCTCCTCCTCCTCCTCCTCTCCTCTCCTCCTCCTCCGCCTCCTCCTTCCTCTCCTCCTCCCTCCTCCCCGCCTCCTCCTCCTCCTCCCTCCTCCTCCTCCTCCTCCTCCTCCTCCTCCTCCTCCTCCTCCTCCCCTGCGAAGCGCTCTGGCGAAGCGCTCTGGCGGGAGCGCGAAACGTCCCTGACACCAAGAACTGGCGCGACCCTCCACCCCCACAAGAAATGGGGCCCAGGACCAGCGCGTGCGGCCAGGACGCCGAAACGGGGACCACGTTAGGCTGAGGAGGGGAAATCGCCTTCGGGCCGTTCCCAAGACCTGGGTCGCGGAACCCGTTCGTGGCCGAGGCTCGCCCTTGCAGAAAAGCCCCTTCGCTCCCTAGATTGGCGGTCCTGATGGCAGCACGATGACTGCACGCCCCTCTTGGACACAGGACGGTACTGGCCTTAGGTCGAGCACGTCCTCCTACAGGCGGACTTTGGACGAAACCTGGAAAAGGTAGCCAAAAAATACTCAACCAAAAAAAAAAATCAAATAATCGTCCCCAGACTATTTCTTGACTGTTTTTGGAAATCTCTCCTGTAGATGAACGTGCCCGACTTGACACCGGCCAGGACGGCGTGCACGC
>CAUYUJ010000211.1:101178-108678 GCA_963575745.1 Prorocentrum cordatum | reverse complement strand
GAGGAGGAGGAGGAGGAGGAGGAGGAGGAGGAGGAGGAGAGGAGGAGGAGGAGGAGAGGAGAGAAGGAGGGAGGGGGAGGGGGGGGAGGGGGAGGGGGAGGAGGATGAGGAGGAGGAGGAGGAGGAGGAGGAGGAGGAGGCCTCCATGGCTACCCTCGCTGGACCTGTCGTTCCCAGCGCTCACGCGCTCTTGCCGCGCGCGCGTCGCCGCAGAGAGCCCGACCGGGCCCTCTGCAGCGGCCTGCCGCGCGGGGCAGGCCGCTGCAGGCGAGGGCACCGCGCGCGGCCCATGGTGTGGGCGGCGCGGCGGTGCTCGCGCTGCTTCCGCGGAGGGGGGTCCGTGTCGTGCGGGCGCGGTGCTGCAGAAGGCCGAGGCGAGGACAGCTGCACCACGCGAGCGGAGACCCCTGCGGAGCACGTGCTGCTCGACAGATGGCGGCGGCATGACACGACCCCATTATATGCAGGGACCCAACGCTGACTGCCAACCACAAGCGACACGAGATCGCCCACGCAAAGCGCCTGGCGCGAGGTCCTCCTCTTCTTCTTTCTCCTTCTCCTCCTCCTCCTCCTCGTGCACTACAAGAGCAAGGATTTTAGCAGGAGGTTTGTACCCAGAAGATGTACGCCGCCAGCTTAAAGCCGCCCGAGCAGCTGAGCAGTATGCTTGGGCAGGTTCTTTGCTCACAGTCGCGACGCGAGGACAGTGGCCCAGTCAAGGATCAGGATGACTACAAGCGCCCTGGCGATTACTCAGAACTATGTTATCGATATGGAGATGAGGTGCAATCAGGGCTTAACCGAGCGAGAGCTTGCACACACAATCAGGAGCTGACGGCTGTCAAGACATCTAATATTGACGCCCCTCGCGTACACACAGTGCGAGGCCCAACCCGATCTCTGGCTTCCAGGCGTAACACAGGCCTCCTGGAACGAAGTCACCGCACCGCCGAGCGAGCACTCCAGCTTCCAGCATGTGCATAGAAAGTTCCCTAGTGCTGGCATCATCTCTAGTACGGGAGAAGCCTCGGAAGGACCATATTCGGCGTCAGGTATTGTTCGAAGAGTTATTTGGCTTGCATCGTTTTCCAGCCCTTCGACCTCAGCCTCGAAGTCCCGCCACTAGAAGTGGCCAGACAGGCAGAAGGTGCAGTTAAGAATGAACAGACAGCCAATCACGGCGAGCTCAAACCCGACTTGAGGTTCCTCGAGGACTCCCCGCCAGGTCTCCAGCTCGTCTACGTCACCGATAGCGAGAAACTCAAGATTTGCATCTTCCCCGACAGGTACAGACTGTTTGCAAAATAGTCCCAGAGGCTCGAGAGTCCCGCACGGTCACCATGACTAAGATCGAGTCGCACATGGGCCCCGAGAGAGCAGCCCTGAAAGGTACCCTTGTGTGTGCCTACGTCGGGAACATCATCGCGGGTAAACTGACTAATCAGGTTGCCACGGAGATCCAACTTGCGACAGGTGGGAGTACAGCTGCGCAAGTAGGCTTGGCCCTGAATCGGGCCATTAGGACCAGAGCCACCTACATTTTCCTGAGTAGATATGCGAACAGTAACGACAGCCAGGCCCCTCGCCCGAGGCCCAGGAGAGAGAGCTCCCAAGAGCGAAAGCCGAGACAAAGCCCAAGGTAGGCGGACCGAAGCTCCTCGGGCCCAAGCTCCAGAAGGCCATGGCTAGTAGTGCTCACCAGACAGAGCCGTGGGAGCAGACGGTATATACCAGTGCACGGAGGAGCAGGAGAAGTAGGAAGAGGAGGAGGAGGAGGAGGAGGAGGAGGAGGAGGAGGAGGAGGAGGGTCCCCCCGAGGCCCCACCAGGTCCCCCGGCCCGGAGGCCCGAAAGCATTAACAAAAAAGTCAAGCTGGTGCAGGCTTCTCGAATCCTTTCACGCAAAGTATGTATTTCTCCTGCTCCCCCTCCTCCTTCTCCCATTCATCCATCCCTCCACAACCTCTCCTCCCCCCTCCCCTCCTCCTCCTCCTCCTCCTCCCTCCTTCCTCCTTTCCTCCCTCCCTCCCTCACTCCCTCTCTCCCTCCCTACCTCCCTCCCTCCCTCTCCTTATGATCTGTCTTTCTTCTAATTAATACGATCATGATTATTAATGTGAGCGATACAAGTATCATTACGATTACTATTATCAATACTGTTAGAATTACTAGTATTAATATTCTGGCGACGGCGCCCCAGGGTGGTATCCGAATCCAGCCGATCAGCCGACCGCTGATCGGCTGACCGGCTGATCGGCCCCAAGACGGCCCAAGAGGTCGCCAAGACGCCCAATATGGACTCCAAGACGGCCCTGAAACGCCCCAAGAGGGCCCCAAGTCGGTTCAGAGAGGCCTCCAAGGCAACTTCCGACGGCGTCAGACGGGCCAGGGACGCCCCAAGACGGCCAATGAAGCTCCCAAGAAGTTCCCAAAGGCCCCCGAGAAGCCTACGGAGGCTCCCAAGAGGCCTCGAAGAGGCCGCCAGGAAGCTCCCATGACTCCCCAAGAGGCCCCAAAAGGTCCCCAAGAGCCCTCCTCCTCTCTCTTCCATGTTCCTCTTTCCCTCTCCTGGTCTCCCTCTTCCTTCCCCAAGTGTTCCCCGACAGGTTTCCACAACGGCTGGCGGAAGGCATGGTCCAACAACTTGGCCCAGTTTTGGCCCCACGTTTAGCCACATAGGCGCTTCCAAAAGACAAGGGGCGGCGGTGGTTCGCCGTAGGCGTCTTCGATGGTTCCCGAAACCGCCACCTACGCTTCCAGGGCCCCCCCAATACGCTCCCAGAGGCCCGCGAGGAGGAACCCAACATGGTGCCAACAGGCTCCCAATAAACAATAAACCGCAGGATTGGCACCAGCAAGAAGGAAATTAGAAGTATGAGGGACAAGAAAAAGAGCCACGCCGAGATGCCTCGCAAGCCCAGCCGTCCTGTTCACTCCTCTTCCCGTTCCTCTTTGACAGTTTCCTGCTCCCTTGTTCCCATATCCATATTATCTCCCTCTCCGCCTCTCCCCCTCCACCCCACCCCTCCAATGTTTCCCCTTGTCTGCCTCGAGCGAACGCCCCACTCCTTCGAACGCGGGCGAAGTTCTATCGCCGCGAGAGCCTGTGTTAGTTTACCGGGATGTACTCCCGAAGGGTTGTGCACGCAAAACGCACTGTGTTTTCCCGTGCGTAACCCCCTCTTTCTTCGTAAACCCATAATTTGGTTCCTATTTTCCTTGACCGACCAGTTCTCGATACTTTCGCGCGCACGGGGGCGCATGATCTCGTCGCAAGTAAATGCGTGAAAACGCAGTGTTTGGAGCAATTCAAGGGTGACGCACGGGATTTCCTATGGTTTTTGCTTGAATCGTAAGGCTCGTCCCAGAGTTTGGCTTCTCCTTTTTTTCTTCTTCTCCTTACCCTCCTCCTCCCCCTCCTGCTCCTGCACCCCCCTCCTGCCTTCTACTTTCGATTACCGCCATAGTCGTCGTCATCGCCGCCCTGTTTTGGCGACGGCGCAAGCGACTGCGACCACCCCGGCGCGGGCATTTTCGGTCTCTGCGCGCACGTGGCTGCACTCTGTTCGCGGATGCACAGCCGCAGTTGCTCTCTGCGACCTGCCCCGCAGGTCGCGGCCCCGAAAACGTTCATCAAACATGTCTGCAGATGCACAGCGTTCCTCGAATTGCGCGCCGCGCGGGCTAGAGTCACCTGCTCGTAGGGCGCGCCCTAGCCCAAAAAGACATCCGAGCCAAAGGCAGAAATAATGTCTGCGCAAGCCAGCCAGGGCCCGCGCGGGCGGCGGCATGCGCCCGCGCGATGGCGAGCCTGGTCAGAGGAAAGGTGCGGGCAGATGCCTGAGATGGTCGACTGATGCGCCTTCCGTCTCGTCGAGCTCAACTACGAGTATGACGACGGTCTTCAAGCGCTGGGCCAGGAGGGAGTCCCGCTCTGCCCACGCGGGCAGGCAACCCGCCCCATAGCGCCGGTAATTGAACCTCAAGAAAGCGAGCTGGCTGAGGACATTGAACCAGCGAAGCGACACTGCGCGGGCGCCTCGTGGGAGCACCCCTTTGAGACTTCCACGAGCGCTCCACGGGCACTGTGCCCGACTGAACGGGCACGCCTGCGGAGCGGATCGCCGGCGCCGCCGACTGCCAGGCCCACAGCCCCTCATGCCTGAAAGGCTTCAGATGGCGGCGGTAACGCGCTCGGACCATGACGGCCCAGACACTGCGATGGCCGCGGACGTGCTCGGGCTGCTTCCTGTCACGGATAAGGCCCCGACGCCTGCGGGTGGATCGGCGGCCTGGCATGTGCCACCTCGCATTCCTGCGGACTTCTGCCTTGCACCCCAGGGGGGAGGCGCACCCGCGAAAGCTCATGGACGAGCCCACCTGAACCCCGGCGCGCCGCGCGATGCGCGACACCAACCCCCGCGGGGGGTACGCGCCGAACTCCTTCTTCCAGAGGCGGCACTTGGACACGTTCGGCAACTGCGGGAAGCGTCGAGGGTCCGCAGCCCCGTCGGCATCTGCGCCCACACTTGCCTGGAACGCCGCCACGGTCTTCTCGACTGCGGCTCTGAGCGGCAAAACGCCCGCCGCCGAGAGATCCCGGGGGCGCGGGCGCGCGGGCGCCTGCCCGGCAGGCGGCGCGTCAGGAGGCGGCGCTGACAGGCGTGACAAGATGTCCTGGTGGTCGTAGATGAGCTCGCGGCAGTCGCTGCACGACGGGCTCGCGCAGCGCCGCAACGCAATGACCTCAGATGGCCCGCGACGGAGATCGATCGGCCAAGCAGATCCAGATCGGCTGGGCCCCGAGCGCCGCCCGTCGGCCAGGGCGTGGATCTCGGAGCCGATCTACGCGATCAGGGATCGATCCCGATCAGCCGGGACTCCCTCCACGCGCTGGGCCAGGACGGAGGCCCGCTCTGCCCGCGCGGGCAGGCACCCCGCCCCATAGCGCCGGTAATTGAACCTCAAGAACGCAAGCTGGCTGAGGGCATTGAACCAGCGAAGCGACACTGCGCGGGCGCCTCGCGGGAGCATCCCTCTGAGACACTCCCGCAGGCGCTCCACAGGCACAGTGCCCGACTGAACGGGCACGCCTGCGGAGCGGATCGCCAGCGCCGCCGACTGCCAGGCCCACAGCCCCTCACGCCGGAGTGGCTTCAGACGGCGGCGGTAACGCGCTCGGACCTTGACGGCCCAGACGCTGCGAAGGCCGCGGACGTGCTCGGGCTGCTTCCTGTCGCAGATAATTCCCCGACGCCTGCGGGTGGATCGGCGGCCTGGCATGTGCCACCTCGCATCCCTGCGGACTTCTGCCTTGAACCCCTTGGGGGGGCGCGCCCGCGAAAGCTCGTGGACGAGCCCACCTGAACCCCGGCGCGCCGCGCGATGCGCGACGCCAACACCCGCGGGGGGCACGCACCAAACTGCTTCTTCCAGAGGCGGCACTTGGACACGTTCGGCAACTGCAGGAAGCGTCGAAGGTCCGCACCCCGTCGGCGCCTTCGGCCACGCTTGCCTAGAACGCCGCCACGGTCTTCTCGAACGCGGCCCTGAGCAGCGAAACGCCCGCCGCCGAGAGATCCCGGGACGCGGGCGCGCGGGCGCCTACCCGGCAGGCGGCGCGTCAGGAGGCGGCGCTGACAGACGTGACAAAATGTCCTGGCGGTCGTAAATGAACTCGCGGCAGTCGCTGCACGACGGGCTCACGCAGCGCCGCAACGCAATGACCTCAGATGGCCCGCGATGGAGATCGATCGGCCAAGCAGGTCCAGATCGGCCGGGCCCCGAGCGCCGCCCGTCGGCCAGGGCGTGGATCTCGAAGCCGATCTACGCGACTAAGGATCGGCCAGATGCACGATTGCCTCCGACCTACTGCCGATCGACCTACAGTCCGCAGCCCGAAATCCCAGCTCAGGTGATTGGCGCGCACCATTTTCGGTGCATGCCGCCACTTGTTCCCTACCTAGGCTCTGCCTAGAAGGGTTCTTACCCTGTGGTCTTAAAGGGCCTGGCAGCGCTCCCCGCCCCGGGCGGTTCCCCCAGCATCCGCCCCGCGGTTCCCCCAGCTACGTCCCCTTAGCTTAGCGTTGATTATCTCATCTTAGCTTAGCTTATTTCATCTTAGCTTAGCTTAGCTTCATCTTAGCTCAGGTTGATCTTAGCTTACCTTCATCTTAGCTCCGCGGAGCTTTAGCATAGCAGAGCACAGCATAGCATAGCATAGCGTAGCATAGCAAAGCGCAGCACAGCATATCATAGCATAGCCCAGCATAGCATAGCATAGCGCAGCATAGCATAGCATAGCAGAGCAGAGCAGAGCAGAGCATAGCATAGCAGAGCAGAGCAGAGCAGAGCAGAACATAGCACAGCATAGCGCAGCGCAGCACAGCATCCACTATTGCTGTTGCTATATATATATACTAATGTTGTTGTCCTAGAGGCTCGAACTCCTAGGTAGGGTCGCACTGGGATATTTTTTACAGGGCGTGTTTGGCGTATAAACGTTCGGCTTATACGCCTGCATATCGCTTTGATGGGGTTCATGGCATACACAAAAAATTGCCCCCAGACTGCCCTGGCATCGTCGCAGGGGGCGGGGCTGGCTGGGGCCTCGCGAAATCAGCTGACCACCCGCGAAGAGGGCCTGCGCCGCCGCCATCGGGACAACGCCGCTGCGGCTGCAAACAATATTGCATGACCACCAGCCAGCGGCCAGGAAAGGCATTCATTAATGTAGACTTGATTTGCCCAGAGAAAAACCAAAGAACCTGGGGAACCAGAAGGCTTGCCCAACAAATCCTGGAGAGCCCGGAGAACAGAAGCCGGCCGGCCACGCAGCGTTCATGACATGCCTCCAGCGCTCTGGCTGCGCCCGAGAAAGCCCGCGAACGCAAGAGCGCGCCCAGCACCTTGGCCAGCATGCGCAGCTGACCCTCGCCCTCGGCATCCTCGCCCAAGCGCAAGCCCCGACGCTTCGCCTCGGCAGTAAACAAATGGCACTGGCACCGAGGATAAGCCTGCTGGACGGGGCACTTTTTGGCCGCGCGGTAGAAGGCGGCCAAGTCTAACTCGCGATCCTCGGCCATCTCCCCCCTGGCCTCTGCTGCGCACCCTGCCTGGGCACGCCCGACGCCGCCGTCGCAGTTGAACCACAGCCGGGCCACCCACACAGACTGAAGCTGGACGTTAAAGCGTGCACCAATGAACTCGCTGAAGAAATACATGTCCGCGCTGTTCATCTGGTAGTTGCTCTCCCCCCTTGCGTGTTCTGACCATTGAGGGTCCTTCCAGCGATCAGCAAAAGGAGGCCCAACTCACAGGCCGCGGAGCCAAACATTCACGGCCGCATCGATAAAAGCAAGCGGCAAGCGGGCACGGGGGCTGGCAAAGCAGGCGGCGCGGAAGGGCACGCAGGCAAGGCCGAACGGCACGCAGGGAAAGCGCAAGCAAAGCGGAGGGGCACGCAAGCAAAGTGGAGGGGCACGCACGGCTCGGAAATCTA
>CAUYUJ010000211.1:61178-96178 GCA_963575745.1 Prorocentrum cordatum | reverse complement strand
GGCTCTGGACGATGCTGCATCGGACTTCTCTTGTCCCGTGGCCCGAGCATCGTTACCGAGGCAACGCCAATGCGAACGCTAAAGCGTCTCTGGGCCTCCCCTTGCGAGGGGAGCCCGCACCCTCAACATGAGCCTCCCCCAGGCCCACGTACGGATATTCCAGAAGAGTCCTAGCTCCATCCCTGGGGAACACCCGGGGGACATGTCCACAAGTTTGATACTGCTACCGTCAACCTATCCGCAGGGCTTTCTCTGCACACGAAAGGTTCCCACTGCTATCCACACAGCCCCCCCTGCTTCCGCATGGCTTCCTCGGTTGTCCGCATGGCTTCCTATGTATCCGCAAGGCTTCCTCTGGTATCCGCACGGTTCCATCTGTATCTGCATGGCGTCCCCTGCTATTCCATTGGCGTCCTGTGGCTGACTACCTACCAGACCACCCCAACCCAACCCGAAGACCCGAATTTCGGGTTGGAGGGGGTATGGGCTCCATACGTGTTTTTGTCGATGTTCCCGGACCCCCCACTAGAAATCGAGGGTAAATCTGACCCTTCGGGTTAGGTTGGGGTGGTTTGGTGGGTGGTGAGTGGCTATTCCAGTGGCGTCCCAGTAATCGCACGACAGTCGTCAAATCCAGAAGTACATAGCAAGATGGGGTCGAGGAAGGCAGAGCAGAGCAAAGCGGAGTAGAACCAGAGCGGGATAGAGACGAGCATACCATTTGAGCAGGGGAAAGGAAAGGCTTGCAGAGCAGAGTAGGGTAGGAGGAGGGTAGAACAGGAGTTGAATAGAGTAGGTTAGGGTAGGGCACGGTAACAGAAAGTAGACTAGAGACGAGAAGAGTAGAGTAGAGTAGATAATGTAATCGAATGGGGTAGAATCCGCCGACTTAGGCGTGTGGAAGTCGTCGTCGTCAACAACAACATTGTCGTCGACGTCGTCGTCGTGGACGTCGCCGAAGTCACGGGATCCTTCTTCTCATCCTCCTCCTCCTCCTCCTCCACCTCCTTCTCCTCCTCCTCCTCCTTCTCCTCTTCCTCCTCCTCCTCCTCCTCTTCCTCATCCTCCTCCTCCTCCTCTTCCTCATCCTCCTCCTCCTCCTCTTCCTCGTCCTCCTCCTCCTCCTCCTCCTCCTCCTCCTCCTCATCATCATCATCATCATCATCATCATCATCATCATCATCATCATCATCATCATCATCATCATCATCATCATCATCATCATCATCATCATCATCATCATCATCATCATCATCATCATCCTCGTCCTCCTCCTCCTCCTCCTCCGACGCGCCAGCCACAGCGAAACCGAACCGAAGCCTCGAGCGCGCCAGCCAAGGCGAAACCAAACGAAGCTTGAACAACGTCGTAGTTGACTCGACGGGAAGCGGGGGGAGAGGGGGGGTGTCCCGGGTCGGAATAACCATATTCGCATGGGGGGTCCCTGGGCCCCCAAAAAAACTCAGGGCAGCCCAAGAAGCCCCCAACAAGGCCCAAGAGGGCCCCGAATTGCCCAACGAACAACCCAAAACGCCACAGGTGGCCTTTTCACAACCCAAGCGGCTACCAAAACGCTCGAAGAGGCCTGCGACAGCACACCGACGGCCCAACAGGCCAAAATCAATGAAACCTTTTGTTGGTTTTTGACAGATGCTGGCGTTATCGCCTTTCTGCGGCTTCCCGACGCCCCAGGACGGCCCAAGAGGCAACCAAGATCGGCACAAGAGGCCCCCGCAAGGTTCCCACGACGGCCCCAAAACGACCCAAGACAGCCCCACAACGGCCCTAGAGGCCCCCAAGACGGCCCCAGAGGCCCCAAAAAAGGCTCCAAAACGGTGCCCACACAGAAGCCCGAACGAACATGTCGAGCCTTCGGCCCGAAAAACTCCCGGGAGGCCCCAAGAGGCCCCCAACAGGCCCCCACAAGGCCCTTCCCCCTACAGGCCCCAAAAAACGCGAAATGACAGCCACGCGGCTCCCAACAGGCCCCCAAGATGCTCCCAAAAAGCAGCAAAACTGCCCCCTCTGAGACCTACGAGCGCGTTCCGACGAGGCCCCACGAAGCATCCTTGAGGACTCTGCCCCACGTGAACGTCGTCGTCGCCGCCGACGCCGCCGTCGTCGTCGCCGTCGTCCCCAATTTAGGTTCGGCGGCACCAGCCGCAAGGCCATCCAAAAAACACATAATAGGGTGGGGAAGAGAAAAGAAGAGAAGAACAGAGCAGCGCACAGTGAAGTGTTCACGGTTTGATATAACAGCCCCCACACCAACGGGGGGCAGTCCGAGCCCGTGGCCGACACACAGACAGGCCTGCCACACTCGAGCCGCCGGCCATGCGCCGAGGGCGAAGCGGGCGAGCGCGAGCCGAGCGCGAAGAGAGAGAAACATAAAGAGAAAGGCAAGGGAAATGGAAAAAACATGTGCGTTTCTTTATTATATATACATATATGTATATATAGACAGAGAGAGAGAGAGACCGACAGACAGACAGGTGGGGAAAAAAAGAAGAAGTAAAAAAAACAAGAACAAAAAAAACAAACAAAGAAAAAAAAAAAAGGAAGAAGGAAAAACAAACAAAAAAAGAGGAACAACTAAAAAAAAACGCCAATTGGTGCTCGCAAGCGCTGGCGACCTCCTCATCGGCGGCGCCGGCGGGGTCGCCCCGTGGAGCGGCGCGCTGGGCGGCGCCCTTCGCACACCTTTGGAACCCTGCATTTCCGTCGGGCGAGATGCCGCGCCAGCTGAGCGCTGCCGAGGGCGACGGGCCCTGCCTCGGAGGGGTCGGCATCGCCGCGGCCCCAGCAGGCCCCTTGCGGCCGGGGAAGCCGCCGCCGCACCTGCCCCCACACCCACGAGTGCCCCGCCGTCGCGGCCGCGGGCAGCCTGGGCGGCCCCCCTCCTCTTGTCGTCGAGGCTGCGGTAAGCGCCCTGCCAGTCCTGGCTCGGCGTCTCTGCCTCCCCCAGACTCCGCGTCCTCTTGGCGGCCACGAGGGCGTCTGGCCACATCCCCGCGTTGATCGCACCCTTCCTGGGCTCGATGGCTGCGCCGCCGCCGTCGCCGCACCTCTATGGGCGAGCGGGCCCGGCGAGCCCGCTGCGCGCGCAGCTGCGCCCGCAGCTGCGCCCGCAGCTGCAGCGCCTCTGGCAGGCGTGAACCGAGTCGGGCTGAGGGGCGGGACGTCCTGGCCCTGCAACGATGCGCCGCTGGACAACAATATGATTCTTGAAGTCGACGCCATCCTCCCCGCTGGCCGCTGGCGGGATGGGCCGCCCCTGCTGCCGACGCCCGGGTGGCCCACTGGCGGCCAGCAGTGGAGTGGGCGCATCGCCGTCGACACTGCCGGCCTCGCCAGACGCCGCCGCCGCCGCGGCCGCGGCCGCCGCGACCGCGGCCGCCGCCGCCACTGGTCTCGCCCCGGTCGCTGAACTCCCCGCCGCATTGCCCGACGCCTCGTCGAGCTCTTCGAAGCCAGGCATATCCAGGAGGATGCCTGCCGCATAGTTCCTGGTCTTGTGGGCCCGCCTGCGCGCGCAGCTTCGTTCCCGCGCAGAGTATCGCTGCCTTGGAAACCTCGCCGAGTCCGGAGGCGATGTCGGGGCGGTGATCAGGGGGCGCGCGGCGCGCGCCCTGCTTCGCGATGCGGCCGGCGCGGCGGTTGCCCGCCATCTGCCGATGCGTCGACATGCCCGCATCGATGTCTGCCTCCGTCGCGCGGCCGAACACCGCGGTGACTGCGCGCCCGCAGTCTACTTCGAACACCGCGCGAAAGGCCCCCCCATGTGAGCCCCGCTGGAGGATGTTCGGCACGCCCGCCCCTGACCTCGCACGGCGCAGCCCACTGCCCCATTGCAGCCAGTCTAGAAGTAGACGGGGCCCTCGCAGAGGAAGGACGCCAAGTTGCAGGCGCCGCCCTCCCCGGCGCGCGCCCCGTCTGGACGCCATGGGCATCGCCGCCCAGCCGCGGGCCGACGCCTCCAACTGTCCGAGGCGGTCGCAGCGCGCAGGTGACCAGCCAGCCCGTTGCAGCTCTGTCCCGCGAGCGCCCACTGCGCCGCCGTCCGCGAAGGCGGGGCCGCTGAGGAAGCCGCGGCTCGGCACGCAGCGCCAGAAGACCCCCCGCAGTTCGCGTCGCGCCCGGGGGTCATCGACCCGATCGAAGGGGAGAGGCGCCTCGCGAACAGCTCGTCGTGCCAGGGTTTCCACTGCTCAGGCCGCGACGCAGCTTGTCCGACCTTCCGGCCCTCCTGAAGACGACACCGGCGTCATACCGATAGCACCTGTGCAAGTGGGCACCCGAAGCCGCCTCGCAGAGGGCGCAGCCCCCGCATCCAGGCGCCCCCCACCCCCCACCCACCACACACACACACACACACACACACACACTGGAGTTTGGCCTTGCAGACCGCGGAGCCCGCGGTGGCTGAGCGGAGGGCTGACCGTCGGTGGCGCCCCCAACCCCGTTGAGGTCGCAGCTTGTCGAGCTTCCTGACCGGCCCCCCGAATGAGGGGGCCCCTCGCGACTGGGACACTGGGCCCGCGCGGCCGCCCAGTCCGACACGCTCGGCCGACTAGGCCCCCGCGCCCACTTCCCGCGCCAACGCGGGGGGGCCCTCGCGAGGTCGAACTGCTGCCCGACGTCGGCGGCGGCGCGCCTGCTGCCCAGCAGCTGCCAGCCCAGCATGCACTCGGCGAGCGCCGCAGCTGCCACTGGGCCCCTGCACTGGACCCGCGAGCGCCAGGCCCTCTGGAGCAGGCCGCGGGCGCCGACGATGAACGCCGGGCGGGCCGCGCCAGAAGCACGCCGCGCACTCCTCGAGCACCAGCCCCGCGCCGACGACCGCATGGTTCCTCGCGAAGCTCCCGGCGAACCAACGGAATCGGAGTTCCAGCGGGGCCCCCGCTGCCAGCTTGCCCTCGCCCCCAGCCGCTGAGACTCGGAGGCCACGGGGCGCCGATTGGGGCCAGGCCAGCGATCGCGGGCCTCGAGGAGGCCGCGACCGCGGGGCCCCCCATGCCGCCCTTAGGCGAAGGAGTCTCGTGGCTCGGGCCCTGCTCTTGCACGCACTCGCCGCCACCGCGCCGACTGCCCCCCACCTCCCATCGCGGCTGTCGCGCCGGAGGCCCCTGCCGCCGATGGCCCTGCCGTTGCTGTCGCCCGGCCAACACTCCCCCAGAGCTGTCGCCACGGCGGGGGCATCCGCGAGGCAGCAGAGCTCGCCCGCGTGGACGGGAACTCGCTGATCCTGTATTCACGGGAGGCAAATCGCGGCGGCGACCTGGCAGCTCGCTGGCCGACACCTCCCGGCGCCCGACGCATTGCCGGGCGAAGTCGCCGACGACGCCCCCGAGCCCGGCGCCGACGCGCTTCGCCGCGACCCTCTTGGAAGACCGGCACGGTGGGAGCGCGGCGAATCAGGCGGCGCGCGAGTACCCGGGCAGCACCGCCCCGTCGACCCCAAGGACGTCGCTGCAGGCCCGGTCGCGCGCGATGATCCCGCAGATCTCGTAGAGCGCGCAACCAGCCCTGACAAGCTAGACGTCGAAGATTCCGGCCTACGCAACGACCTTGAGCTTGACGCGGCCGATGCGCCTGCGGCACACCCTGAGGCCCCCCAGCACCGTGCCTGAGCTGAGGCCCTTCTCGCGGGCGACGGCGGTGATTGTCTGGTGGGCCCTGCCTGCGCGCTCGAAGGCGAAGTCGGAGGCCCCGAGGAACCAGCTCTCACGGAGGGCCCCCCCGCCCCCCCAGAACCCCGGCCTCCCCCCTGCCCGCGCGCGCCGACAAGGGGCACGTCTGAGAGCAGGCAAACCACGCGGGCCCGCGCTCGCCGGCGGCGGTGAGCCAGTCGCGGCAAGCGCGCGGCAGGCCCCTCCTGGCCCTCGAAAATGGACAGCAGCCTCCATATAGAATCGCCCAGGAGCCGCAGGCGCCCGGGATGGAGTTGGCCCCAGCCTAGGCCGCCCAGGCCTGCCTCACCGCTTGATGACGTCTCTCGGGTCGGCCACCTCCAAGCGGGAAGGGGGGTCGGTAGTCCGCCAGGACGCGGCGCCCTCCTCCGCCAGCTATCCTGACATCCTGCCACGGGAAGAGCCAATCCGCTTGCAGCTGCTGCGCTGCCCCGCCGGCGTCGAGCAGGAGCACTGCCTTGTCGTCGGCGGGGGCGGCGGCCATTGCTTCAGCCGCGGACTATGGCTCGGCGAAGCGGCGCGCCAGCACCCCCCATTCCCAACCGCTTGCAGCTGCTACGCTGCCCCGCCGGCGCCGAGCAGGAGCACTGCCTTGTCGTCGGCGGGGGCGGCGGCCATTGCTTCAGCCGCGGACGATGGCTTGGCGAAGCGGCGCGCCAGCACCCCCCCATTCCCGACCGCGCCCTGGACCCAGTCGGCCCACTCCGCCCGCGAGGCGTCGACGCCCGCCCTCTGAGCATGGAGGAGCGCGCGCTGCGCGCAGACGAAGGCGAAGGTCGGCTTGGCCACGGAGGCCCCGGCCCGGCCCCGGCATCGTCGTAGCCTTGGCGAGGGCGGAGGGTGATGCGCTCCACCAGCTACTGCCGCCTGATAAGGAGGCCCCAGTGCTTTTCGTCGCCGGCACTGCCGGCCGCCCCCCCCGCCTGCCCGACGTCTGTCCGGCGCCAGCGTCCGCTCGACGAGGGCGAGCCTCCGCAGCACGCTAGCGAAGCCCCCCCACCGATGCGACATCTGGGGGCGTAGCTGCGGCCATCTCCCCCTGGCCGCCTGCTGCAAGCTGCCCTGCTGGAACTGAAACCCGAGGCCCCTCCCTGCCCTTGAACTGAAGGGCCCTCGTCGCCGTACTTTTCGAGGTACTTGACTAGGAGCTCCTTGGCGCCGTGGACCCACTGCCACGCGGCTGCGTCTGGCTCTGGGGGCCCCGTGCCAGATGGCCAGCCCCAGCCCCGCTGGGCGGCGCCGGCTGGAAGCCGATCGGCCCGTCCAGGGGGGGCCCAGCGAACTTCTTGATTTGCCGCGCAGACTTGTCCTCCATGAGCCCGCGGAGCTCGAAGAGGACTGGGCTATGGCGGGGGCCCAGGCGCGCTGGGGACTGGCCGACGCGGGCGCGTGCGGTGCTGGAACTCCTTGCCCGCAGCATCCAAGTCCATCTCGGAGAGGGCGCCTGGCGGCGCGGCTCCACGTTGAAGTCAAAGGGTGTTGGGCCCCCCCCCTCAACCTGAAGGCGGGGCCCCATAGGATCTCGGAGCTGCTGTCGCTGAGCCCCATCCCCATCCCGCAGGTAGACAGCGGTGGCGGTGCCCAACCCCACCTTGCCACTAATCATGAAGATCTGGCTGAGCACCCTGCGCGGCTGGGCGTAGTCGGCGTCGCGCGCGGCTGCGGCCCAGCGTCATCTCGCGTTAAGCCCAGCACCGCCCGAGACTGCTGAGGCCGCTTCGCCAATGGCTTCGATTGCCACCAGGTCGAAGTCGAAGCCCCTCTCGTCGTGCCATCGCCTGACCTGCTCGAGGCCGCTCTCCTTGACTCGGGTGCCACGCAAGAAGACCCAGCCTGGCTGCGAAAGGCCTCGTCGGAAAATGCCTCCCTGGTCTGTCCGAGCGCCGCCTCTACCGGCACGATGGCCCTCTCCTCGATCCAGTCTAGGGCGTCGCGGAACTTGCATTCGGTGTCGGCGTTGAACGCGCGGCACACGATGCCGTTGAACTGTCTGCCTCTCGGCCGCTGCTGCAAGGATCTCCACGTGGCGTGGTTTCCAATCCTCTGGTCCTTCATCCGGCGGCCTTTTGGCGGTGAGTTTGTCCAGCAGGTCTGGGTCTTCCCAGTCGGGCCCTTGCTCGGGTGGTAGTGCCGCTCCTCGGCTGCCAGCGCTTTGGCCGCGAGCGGGTGCCCCATCAGCACCAGGCCTGAGACCGCCACCGCCAGAGCTGCTGGCAACTCCTTCCATAGCTGCGTCACCTTCATTCTCGGCTTCGTCGGCTGCCTCGTGGAGGATGGCGAGGGACGTCTGGTAGGCCGCGTCGACATTGGTGTTAACGTGCGTGCAGGACTGTGGCCTGATCGTTTCCCTCGCGTACCTCAAGCGCAACTCGACGCCAGTCAATCACGCAGCTTTCATCGAGCTCAAGGAAGAGTTCGGAGGAGATGATGCAGGCAAGGACATCGCAGACACGCTCGGGAAACTGGCCGCCAAGTGCGAGGAGGATCCAAAGAGTAGCATAAGTGGCAGTGCACCCACAAGTTCGGCGAGCTGGAAAAGCAGCAATCCAAGATTGCGGAGCAAATCGCGTCAGAGAAGCAGCGTCTCAAGGACCTCGACAAACAGCATGTCGAGGCAAAGGCCAACATCGAGAAGGTTCACAGGTCAGCGCTTGGAGGAGCAGGGCTCGAGGGGCTCGATACCCTGGGCCTGCTGCTCGAAGCGCTTGCGTTCCCAGGGGATACGCTCCGCGACTAACGCAGCGGAGGGCACCCACGCTCCACGACCCGCCCTCCATCTTTGCGACTGCTGCAAGCTACAAGCTTGTAAGACGGATGTGCACGGCGCTACGGCGAGATCCCCGTTTTCAAAACCACACGAGCCCCGTCCTTGCAACTGCTGAGGCTTTCAAACTTCAGGATTCAAAGCGGTGAGGAAGGCTCAAGCGAAACGCGCGGCCCGCCCTACCGACAGGCCTGGATGCGCGGTACAGAAGAGCTACCTATACGACCACCCTTCGGGCGTTAAGGAGGTGGACGGAAAAAAAACTGATCGCAATATTGGTGTTTGTGATGAGGATTATGTCGGTGATGCGCCCTCGGGTTGGCAACGATCGATTTCACAACAGATCGCACTATCGATCTCCCAATCGATCTCACCGTCGATTTGACAATCGAACTCACGATCGATCTCTCACGATCGATCTCAGAACAGTGTTCTCACGATCAGTCTCATAATCGACCTCCCAATCGATCTCACAGTCGATCTCATCATCGATCTCAATGTCGATCCCAGCATAGATCTCACAAGCGATCTCACCATCCATCTCACAACAAATCTCACGATCGATCTCACAATGGATCTCACACTCGATCTCCCCCACGATCTCACTATCGACCTCGCCGCCCTGCTCGGGGACACTGGCTCGCGCCGCCCTGCTCGGGGACACGGAACACCGACGGGACACCGACGCGCCACCGACGGGACACCCCCGGCCACCGCGCGCCCGGGGGGGGGAAGGAGCGGACAACCGGCTCCACAGCCCCCAGCCACGGCGGCGACACTGCCGGGACACCGACGGTACACCGACACGCCACCGACGGGACACCCCCAGCCGCCGCGCGCCCGGGGGGGTTGGGGGCGGACAACGGGCTCCAGCACAGCCCCTAGCCACGGCGGCATCACTCTTCTCGCGCGCCCACGCAGCTTCGCCTCGCCCAGGCGCACGACACAAACACGAAACCGAAATCGATTTCCCGCTGGAGGGGCTGTCCATTCCACTGCGACCTCGCCCCCTAACCTCCGATCTACAGGGAAAGGGCATGGAGAAGGAGAAAAAGGTGGAGGAGAAGAAAAGACAGCATTGGGGGGAAACGGAAAGAGGGGGGGAGGGGGAAGGGAAGGGGACAGAGAGAGAGGGAATGGGAAAGCGAGAAGGAAAGAGGCATCGACGGAGATGCATAACATAAAAATGTAACGATACAGCGAAATAGACACGCGAACACAAAGATACAGCCATAACGGATAAGAGAGAAGAGCGAGAAAGAGAGAGAGAGAGAGGGGAGAGATAGAGAGAGAGAGACAGAGAAAGACAGAGAGAGAGAGAAAGAGAGAGAGCGAGAGACAGAGAAAGAGAGAGAGAGAGAGAATAACAAGAAAGAGAAAGGGAGAGACCAGATTGGGCAGGGGGGCAAGGGAACGGGAAAGGAAGAAGGAGGAAGGGCAGGCGCAGGAAAATGGAGAGAGACAGAGAGAGAGGGGAAGAGGCAGGAGGGGTGTCCTCATCCTTTCTCTTTCCTCCCCCTTGCCTCGCATCACTCCCCCCACCTCCTTCCACATCCCTCCTGGGAAAGCCTCCACGAACCCTCCTGAGAGTTCGTCCGCGAGGAGGAAAGCACCGCCGATGACAACCATGCCCAGGCAGTGCCTGATGGGGGCACCCTTGTTTCCCTGTTCTACCTCCTCTTGCCCCTCCGCCTCCTCCTCCTCGTCGCATTCTTCCTCCTCGTCTTCCTCCTCCCTCCTCATGCTCCTCTTTTTCCTCCTCCGTTACCTCCTCATCGCTTCCTCCTCTTCCTCGTTCTCCCCATCGTCCTCCTCCGCCTCGTCACCCTTCCACTTCATACGTCCTCCTCCTCCTCCGCCTTTTCCTCCCGCTCCTCATCATCATCATCATCAGCATCATCATCATCATCATCATCATCATCATCATCATCATCACCATCATCATCATCATCACCACCACCACCACCATCATCATCATCATCATCATCATCATCATCATCATCATCATCATCATCATCATCATCATCATCATCATCATCATCATCATCATCATCATCATCATCATCATCATCATCATCATCATCATCATCATCATCATCATCATCATCATCATCATCATCATCATCATCATCATCATCATCGTTTTCCTCGCCCGCATCGTCCTCCCCTCACCACCCTCCTCCTCCCCCTCCTCCTTCTCCTCCTCCCCCGCGACGACGACAATGTCAACGTCGTCAACGTCGACGACGACGACGACGACGACGACGACGACGACGACGACGACGACGACGACGACGACGACGACGACTGTGGTGCGCTGGAACTGGTGGTGCAGGCTTTCTGGCCCAGGCGCTGCCCGCAGCCCCAGTAGGTGCCGATCACGAACGCCCGGGCGGGCGCGGCCGTGGCACTGAGGGGCCGTCCAAAACTCCTCCTCCCTCCTCCCCCCTCCTCCCCCTCCTCCTCCTCCTCCTCCTCCTCCTCCTCCTCCTCCTCCTCCTCCTCTCTCCTCCGCCTCCACCTCCCCTCCTCCTCCTCCACCTCCTCCTCCTCCTCCTCCTCCCCTCCTACCTCCTCCTCCCCCCCCCTCCTCCCCCTCCTCCTCCTCCCCCTCCCCTCCTCCCATCCTCCTCCTCCCTCCTCCTCCTCCTCCTCCTCCTACTCCTCCCTCCTCCCCTCCTCCTCCTCCTCCTCCTCCTCCTCCTCCTCCTCCTCCTCCTCCACCTCCTCCTCCCTCCCCGCCCTCCACCCCTCCTCCTCCTCCCTCCTCCTCCTCCTCCTCCGCCACCTCCTCCCCTCTCCCCCTCCTTCCTCCTCCTCCTCCGCCTCCTCCGCCTCCCTTCCTCCTCCCCTCCTCTCCTCCTCCTCCTCCCCCCACCCCTCCTCCCTCCTCCTCCTCCTCCTCCTCCTCCTCCTCCTCCCTCCTCCTCCTCCCTCTCGCTCCCTCCTCCTCCTCCTCCCCTCCTCCTCATCCGCCTCCTCCTTCCTCCTCCCCTCCTCCTCCTCCTCCTCTCCTCCTCCTCCTCCTCTCCCCTCCTCCTCCTACCCTCCCCCCCCCCTCCTCCTCCTCCTCCTCCTCCTCCCCCCCCCCCCGCCTCCTCCTCCTCCTCCTCCTCCGCCTCCTCCTCCTCCTCCTCCTCCATCATCATCATCATCATCATCATCATCATCATCATCATCATCATCATCCATCATCATCATCATCATCATCATCATCATCATCATCATCATCATCATCATCATCATCATCATCACACCCACCACCACCACCATCATCATCACCATCATCATCATCATCACCAGCAGCAACATCATCATCATCAGCATCATCATCATCAAGATCATCATCATCATCATCAGCATCATCATCATCATCAGCATCATCATCATCATCATCATCATTATCATCATCACCACCATCATAAGCAACATCATCATCATCGTCATCATCAGCATGACCAGCACCATCACCATCATCAGCATCACCATTATCATGATCAGCATCATCATCATCGGCAGCTTCATCATCATCAGCATCATCCTCATCATCAGATTCCTCCTCCTGCTGTACATATTCCTCATCCTCCTTCTGTTTACCCTTGCACCAGGGTTTTCCGATGCCCCAGCACTGATCACATGATTCCTCATTCTCTTTCGCCTCATCGTCAACACCACCACCATCGCCAGCACCAGCATTATCGACGTCAGCATAGTCACCAGAATCATCAGCATCACCAGTACCATCGTCATTTCTACAAGCATCATCACCACCATCATCAGCATCACCACCACCATCGTCATCATCACCATCATCAACAACAACATCGTCAATCCCCCTCACTTTTCATCCCATTCTTACGGCCCCTCCACCTATTCTTGCTTATCCTGTTCCTCCTGTTCCTCCTTCTTCTCCGCAATGCTGGCTTCCGTGCATCTACAGGCTAAGAACGCTCACCCACGTCGCGAGGCATGTGCCTCAAGGACACAGCCCGGCGGCAAGGCCTACATCCGCTACACGTTACCGCGGTACGTTTCATTTTGGACGCTGGCTGCGGGCAATGCCAGCCAGCACTCGCACATTCACATCTATGCACCCTCATCTCCGTCGCGAGGCAGTTTCTTCAAGGACTGAGCCCATCGGCAAGGCTAGCGGTCCTGCACGAACTCACGTTTCCGTGGTTACAACGGTCCGTTTCGTTTCGGACGCTGCCCGGCGGCGATGCCAGCTGTCGTGCATCTACGGATTGTGCGCCCTCACCCTGTCGCGAGGTGCCTCAAGGACACAGACTGGCGGCAAGGCCGGCGGTCCTGCATACTCTCACGTCTCTCCGTTTACCACGTTACGTATCCTTTGCGACGCTGGCTGGAAGCAAGGCTGGAAGCAAGGCTGTCACCCGTGCACGCTCACCCCCGTCGCGAGGCAGTTGACTCGCGAGGCAGTGGACACGAGGAGACAGCTCATCGGCAAGGCCGACGGTCCTGCACACTCTCGCGTCGCCCGTGTTACCACGGTTCGTCTCATTCTGGACGCCTCCTGGCAACATTACAAGCTTTCGTGCATCTACGAATCCTGCACGCCGACCCTCGTCGCGAAGCGGTTGCCGCAAGGACACAACCTGGCGGCAAGGCCAGCGGCCCTGCAAACTCTCACGACTACCCATTACTGGAGGTTCG
Source organism: Prorocentrum cordatum (assembly GCA_963575745.1). Taxonomy (NCBI): domain Eukaryota; class Dinophyceae; order Prorocentrales; family Prorocentraceae; genus Prorocentrum; species Prorocentrum cordatum. The sequence continues at coordinate 83,050 of CAUYUJ010000211.1, read as the reverse complement.
GGGCGCTGGATTGCGGCACTGCCAGCCTGATTATGCACGCTCACCCCCGTCGCGAGGCAGTTGCCATCGTCACTCGTCCTCACTATGAATCCCATTCTTCCGGCCCGTCCTCCTACTCCTGCTTCTCCTACCCCTCCTGTGCATGCTGCTCCTCCGCCATGCTGGCATTCGTGCATCCACAGACTAAGAACGCCAACCCATGTCGCATGCGCCTCAAGGACACGGCCCAGCAGCAAGGCCAGCGGCCCGACACACTCGCGCATACATCCGCTACACGCTACCACGGCGCGCCTCCCCGATTACCGCAGTCCGTCTCCTCTTGGACTCTGACTGGCGGCTTTGCCAGTTTTCGTGAGTCCACAGATTCTGCGCGATTACTCCCGTCGCGAGGCACCAGCCTCAAGGACACTGCCCGGTAGCAAGGCCGGCAGCCCTGCGCACTCCCACGTCTCTCCTGTTACCACGGTTCGTCCCATTCCTGGGCACTGGCTGGCAGCAGCGCTTTCGTACGTCAACAGATTGTGCACATTTGCCCTGTCGCAAGACAGTTGTTCCAAGGACACAGCCTGGCGGCAAAGCCGACGGTCCTGCACCCTCTCACGTTGACCTGATTACCATGGTTCGTTCCTTTTGGGACGCTGCCCTGCAGCAACGCCAGCTGTCGTGCATCCACAGATTCTGCGCGCAAACCCCGTTGCGAAGCAGTCGCCTCAAGGACACTATCTGGCGGCAAGGTCAGTGGTCCTGCACGCTCTCACATCTATCCGTTCATCACGGCTCGTCTCCCTTAAAACGATGACATGCCAAAGAACGCTACAGGAAGAATCGCCTTTCCCATTCCCCTCACAGGGGGGGCCCAATGTTGTTGATTGCCCCAGCCGTTGAAAGGTGGTGGGGGGGCATCCGGACCGACGGAATTCGCGACCCCGCGCTGCACTGCAGCCGTAGCGAGTGGGAGCCAAGGAGGGTGCTTCTGAATCCGCCCTCCGTGTCATCCCTGTCTCCTCTCCCCGCATCCGGGAGCGCCTGCCACCCGTCCCTCCGCACCACGAGGAGCACGAGGTCCCCGGGAGGCCGCCGCGGGTAGGCGGGGCGCAACCGACGAAAGCCAAAACGCTGTGGCGCAGCCGCGCGCCGAGCGGTGCATCCGCGGCGGGGGGGGACAGCTGTTGACGCCATGCGCTGGTGTATGCAGGCGCGCTCGGGGGGGCACGACGCCCTGGGCGCACTGAATCGACGTATGCTTTGGCTGGCGGTCGAAGAGCGGTGATCGCCTTGTCTTCGAGCATGCGTCGACCCATCGTCCCCTCGGGTGGCGTTCCGCCCTGCTGTCAATCGGGTTCACCTTGTCGCTGGTAGGCCGGCGACCCGTCGTGCTGGGGAACCGAAAACCGTCACCCTTAGCGCGGCGATTACACCGCGTTGGAGCAGGTCGCCCTTGGCACCCCCAGGATGGAAAGATGCCCAGCTGCGGAGGGGGCCCGCAGACCCTCCCCAGGGAGGCGGTCGGCCCTTCTGTGCAGCAGGGCCCCTGTGACCCCTCCAGCGGCGGCAGTGGCGGCAATGGCGCGGGTCCGCCCCGTTCCCCCTTGGGGGGGCGAGCGTCCTGCCCGAGAGCGGCGCGGGCCCGCCCCGTTCACCCTGGAGGGGGGCGAACGTCCTGCCCGAGAGCTGGCCACCCGTGCCGCCCCCGGAGTGGTGAGCCGCCCTGCGGTGGAGCAGGTCCCCCTGACACCCCGTGGGTGACGCCCCGGCCTGCTGCAGAGCAGGTCTCGGATGTTGCCGCGTTGTGGGCCGGGTCCCCCCCGTCACCACCGGGACGGCAGTCCTTCCTGCGGAGGAGCAGGCGGTGAGACACGCAACGTGAGGTTGCACCTGTACGCTCGGCGGCGATAGGGGCTACCCCAGAGCGCCACCCCGTCGAACACTACAGGTCGAGAAGAAGGGTCTTTCTCGGGGTGCGTTGACTACAAATAGCATCCACCAATACCAGGTGCCAACAACGTCCCTGTTTCAGAGTCTGGGAACAGAAGGCTTGCCGTCCCAATCTTCACGAGCACCGCTTCAAGTATGGGAGAGCCCATGTGCCCCACCCGACTCCACAGGGCTACGCCGATCCTCAAGGGCATCAGCAGTGCACTACGATGCTCCTGCGAGCCTCCTCCCCCTCTTTTCCTTCTCAGGGCGATGAAGGCTAATGAAGAGCTCTGGGTGTTAAGCTCCTCCTCTCCATCATCCTCCTCCTCCTTCCACTCCTCCTCCTCCTCCTCCTCCTCCTCCTCATCATCATCATCAGCAGCATCAGCAGCATCATCATCAACATGGTAATAATAATTCCCCATATCCTAAGATGGGGTTCTTGTTATTACTTGGACGCCTCCTACTCCTCATTCTCCTTCTCCCCTCTTCTCGTCTCCTCCTACTTAGACTCACTCATACTCAGATTCACTCATACACAGACTTACTCATACACAGACTTACTCATACACAGACTCACTCATACTCAGACCTGATCACATTAACTTACTCATACTCAGACCTACTCATACCCAGACCTACTCATACTCAGACTTACTCATACTCAGACTTCCTCCTTCTCCTCCTCCTTTTACTCAGAGTTCCTCATACACAGACTTACTCATACTCAGAATTACTCATACTCAGACCTTCTCATTGTCTGACTTATTCGATAAACAGCAGATTGCGAGGATGTCTCAGGCGGGGCGCTGGTTTCAGCACCCCTAAGGGGAGCCGCCGAGGGGTGTTGCACGGTCCCGTTCGCGGCCGTTTTGTGGGGATGTCTCAGGCGGTTTGCCTGTTTGTCTTGCCAACATCCTTCGCTTGGAGAGCAGATTTGGAGGATGTCTCGAGCGAGGCGCTCATTTCAGCAGCCCTAAGGGGAGCCGCCGAGGGGTGTTGCACGGTCCCGTTCGCGGCCGTTTTGTGGGGATGTCTCAGGCGGTTTGCCTGTTTGTCTTGCCAACATCCTTCGCTTGGAGAGCAGATTTGGAGGATGTCTCGAGCGAGGCGCTCATTTCAGCAGCCCTAAGGGGAGCCGCCGAGGGGTGTTGCACGGTCCCGTTCGCGGCCGTTTTGTGGGGATGTCTCAGGCGGTTTGCCTGTTTGTCTTGCCAACATCCTTCGCTTGGAGAGCAGATTTGGAGGATGTCTCGAGCGAGGCGCTCATTTCAGCAGCCCTAAGGGGAGCCGCCGAGGGGTGTTGCACGGTCCCGTTCGCGGCCGTTTTGTGGGGATGTCTCAGGCGGTTTGCCTGTTTGTCTTGCCAACATCCTTCGCTTGGAGAGCAGATTTGGAGGATGTCTCGAGCGAGGCGCTCATTTCAGCAGCCCTAAGGGGAGCCGCCGAGGGGTGTTGCACGGTCCCGTTCGCGGCCGTTTTGTGGGGATGTCTCAGGCGGTTTGCCTGTTTCTTGCCAACATCCTTCGCTTTCGGAGCAGATTTGGAGGATGTCTCGAGCGAGGCGCTCATTTCAGCACCCCTAAGGGGAGCCGCCAGGGGTGGTTGCACGGGCTCGTTCGCGGCCATTTTGTGGGGATGTCTCAGGCGGTTTGCTTGTTTCTGTGCCCAACATCCTTCGCTTTCGGAGCAGATTTGGAGGATGTCTCGAGCGAGGCGCTCATTTCAGCACCCCTAAGGGGAGCCGCCAGGGGTGGTTGCACGGGCTCGTTCGCGGCCATTTTGTGGGGATGTCTCAGGCGGTTTGCCTGTTTCTGTGCCCAACATCCTTCGCTTTCGGAGCAGATTTGGAGGATGTCTCGAGCGAGGCGCTCATTTCAGCACCCCTAAGGGGAGCCGCCAGGGGTGGTTGCACGGGCTCGTTCGCGGCCATTTTGTGGGGATGTCTCAGGCGGTTTGCCTGTTTCTGTGCCCAACATCCTTCGCTTTCGGAGCAGATTTGGAGGATGTCTCGAGCGAGGCGCTCATTTTCACCCCCCAGGTGGGCCAGATTTTGAGGATGTCTCGATCGGTTTGCTGTTTTGGTGGCCAGGCTCGTGGGCGCAGATTCTTCTCAGGATGCCACAGGAGGCTCCAACAGGCTCCAGGAGGCCCCAGGAGACCACATGAGGTCCCAGGAGGCATCAGGAGGCCACAGAAAGACTCAAGAGGCCACAGGATGTCCCAAGAGGCTCCAGGAGGCCCCAGGAAGCTCCAGAAGGCCTCAGGAAACCACAGGAGGCCCCAGGAGGCAACAGGAAGCGCCAGGAGGCCTCGGAAGGCAACAGGAGGCCCCGAGAGGCCCCAGGAGCAGGAGGCCTCAGAAGGCAACAGGAGTGGCTCCAATCCCATGTGTTTTACGTATGCTCCTATCGATTGGGCCTCACCTGGAGCACGATTCTTTGATGTTCTACGTATGTTTCTATATATTGTCCTTCTCCTGTGTAAGCAATCCTACTTGTTTTACTTTTGTTCCTATATATTGGGCCTCTCCTGGGGCACGAGTCCATGGTGTTTTACGTGTGTTCCTGTAGACCCATATACAATATTACCTTTAAAAAAGGATGCACATATGGGGAGCTCCACGCAGTGAGTAATCATCGCCATCATCAACACCACCACCATCATCACCACCAACATCATCACTGTCATCAGCATCACCCTTATCATCATCATAATCATCATCAACTTCATCATCGGCATCGCAAACACCATCATCCTCATCGGCATCATCCTCATCATCATCAGCAGCAGCATCATAATCATAATCATCATAATCATCATAATCATCCTCATCATCAGCAGCATCCCCTCTCAAGATACTCCCAATCATAATCATCATCATCATCATCAAAATCAGCAGCATGATCATCATCATCAGCAGCAGCATCAGCAGCAACATCAGCATCGTCATCATCATCATCATCAGCATCATCAGCTTCACCACCAGCACCATCATCCTCAGCATCATAATCATCGTCGTCGTCATCGCCATAGTCATCATCATCGTCAACAGCATCATCATAAGCATCAGCAGCATCAGCAGCAGTTTGCGAATCAGCATCAGCAGCGGCAGTCTCGCCATGAGCATCATCATCATACATCATCATCATCGTCAGCATAATAATAAGAATCATCATCATCGTCATCATCATCACCATCATATCATCATCATTATCATCATCATCATCATCATCATCATCATCATCATCATCATCATCATCATGATCATCGTCCAAATCATCATCATCATCATCACGACCACCATTATCATTATCCTCATCATTATTAGCATATCAACATCAGCGTCATCAGCATCAGCATCATCAACAGCATCGTCAGAATCGTCATCATACATATCCTCATCATCATCACCATCGTCGTCATCATAAACACCATCATCAGCACCATCATCATCATCATCATCAGCAGCAGCAGCAGCAGCAGCGTCATCATCAGCATCATCATCATCATCGACATCATCATCATACCATCAGCATCATCATCAGCATCACCGTCGTCATCATCACCACCATCATCATCATCGTAATCATCTTCACCATCATCACCATCGTCATCAAAGAGAGGTACCTTCTGTGTACGCTGCACTGGTGGCCAACCCCCCTCTCCCAGGGAACCGCCGCCCCCTTCGAAAATCCCCCACACCCTCTCCTCTCCGGAACCAGGAGTCGCCCCCCCCCGTGCCCGGCGATAACCCTGCCCCGTGAACCTCCCCACAATAGCCGTTGGGAAGGGGTTCGACTCCTCCCCTCGCCGCCGCCAGCAAACGGCGTCGTCGTCGTAGTCGTCGTCGTCGTCGTCGCCGTCCGTCGCGACGGGAGTCGTCGCCGACGCCATCGTCGTCGCCGTCGACGTCATCGTCGGCGAGTCGGTCGATCGAAGGGGCGGGGTGGACAGAACCCTCCCCCTGCCCCCTCGCCGGCAAACGACGTCATCGCCGAAATCGTCCGTCGCGACGGGCGTCGTCGCGGTCGCGGTCACCGTCGCCCCTCGTAGTCACCGTCGTCGTCGTCGTCAGCGAGACGGTCGGTCAGGCGGGCGGGCAGGAGACGCCGTGGAGGGCGAGTCGGTCGGGCCGGCGGGCGGGGCACGCCGTCGTCCTTGTCGTCCTCGCAGTCGTCGTTTGCGGGCGCCAGGGGGAGGGGGGGCTCGAACCCACACCCAGGAGTGGGTTAGACACATCGTCGTCGCCGTGGGCGGCTCGGTCGTCTGGCTGGCGGGCGGGACACGACGTCGTCGTCGTCGTCGTGGTCGTCGTGGTCGTCGTGGTCGTGGTCGTGGTGGTCGTGGTCGTGGTCGTCGTCGCCGTCGTCCTCTTCGCTTGCCTGCGCCCGGGGGGGGAGGTCGGCCCCTCCCGAGGTTCACTCTGGGGAGGCAGGGGAGGGGGAGGATTCGGACCCCCGTTCGACCCTCCCCCCCCGACCTCCCCCGCGTGTTCCGAAGACGTTCTTTCTATCATCATCATCATCATCATCATCATCATCATCATCATCATCATCATCATCATCATCATCATCATCATCATCATCATCATCATCATCGTCATCATCGTCATCATCAGCATCATCATCACCATCATCACCATCATCATCAGCAGCAGCACCACCATCACCATCATCACCACCACGACCATCATCATCATCGTCATCAGCATCATCATCATCAACATCATCATCATTATCATCATCAATAATCGTCATCATCAGCAGCATAATCATCATCAGCAGAATCATCGTCCTCATCATCATCATCATCAGCAGCAGCAGCATCCTCATCGTCATCATCATCAGCATCACCATCCTCATCCTCCTCATCAACATCACCATAACCAGCATCACCATCAGAATCATCATCATTCTCAGCATCATCATCATTGTCGTCGTCATCGTCATCGTGATCATCACTACAAACAACAACAACAAAAACAACAACAACAACAACAACAACGAGAACGACGACGACGACGACGACGACGACGGCAACGACAACGACAACGACACAACCAACAATCAACCACAGACAACTACATACTACAACAACAACAACAACAATCATTGTAGGACTGTTCAGTCTCACTGGCACGCGTGTCTTGCATTCTGTATACCCCAACCCACAATACCTGCCCACTTTGTCTTCGATCGCACCCCCTTTCGGGGGGAATATCGTCCTGGTCGGCCCCTGACTGAAGTGCGAAGACCTCTCGAGAGAGAGTGCCGTTCCTGAGTTCGGGGGCCTCTCTGGCCAGGACCTCTCGGAATACACATTGAAAAATATCGAACGGGAACCCATGTCGCCGTGTCTGGGCCTCCACCAACTTGCCGGAATTACGAGAAGAGAGTCTCGAGTGGGTGCGCCATTCTCGAGTTCGGGGCCTCTCTGGCAACGGCCTCTGGGAATACATCTTGAGGAAATACCGAACGAGAGCCCTTTCGCCGTAGTTGGACCTCCAACAATTTGACTGAATCACGAGATAATCTCGAGCGAGAGCGCCGTTCCTAAGTTCGGGGGCCTCTGTGGCCAGGGGCTCTCTGAATAAATCGTGAGGAGGTATCGAGCAGGAGCCCTTGTCGTCGTGGCTTGGCCTTCGCCAACTTGACCGAATTGCGAGGAAGTCTCGAGCGAGAGCGCCGTTTCTTCGTTCGGGAGCCTCTGTGGCTAGGGTGTTTCGGGGTAGATTGTGAGGAAGTATCCGGCGGGAGCCGTTGTCGTCCTAGCCGGGCCTCCAAGGGCACACATTTACAATCAAGAACGCGCCCAAGAGGGAGCCTCAACAACAACAACAACAACAACAACAACAATCACTTTACCCGAACGCTCAGTGTTCTCACCAGTGCCAGGGTTTTCATGCGACGCCAGCCAATACCCCCACTTTGTGGGGGGGCAGTGCAAGCTCTACCAAATATCCACACGACTCTTCGCCACCACCCACACCCAGCTTCCCGCCCTATGACGTTCGGACACTTCACTTCGTGGCCTGCGGACGACCGTGGCTACTACACTGGCGTGGAGTACACACCCACAGAAGTTGTTAAGCCTACGTTCGTACACCCACAGAAGTTGTTAAGCCTTGTGAACCCACAAGGCTTAACAACTTGTGAACCCACACCCGTTGCAAGAGCGTGCGAAAGTAGCTCGCGCGAGCTCATGTAACATAAATGTTGGAAAACCATTGGTTTTTTTAGGATTCGCGACGGCGCGCGGGTGGAAATTGAAAAGTCGTGCAGGTGTTTTTCGAGGACCTACGGTGCGATTCGTGTGATTTTATGATGCGCGGTGCTAAAATTCTTAAGAACCCAATGGTTTTTGGAGATTTCGGCGTGCGCGCGCGAAGAAAAAACGAATGTGTCCCGCATGGTATTATTTGACAGGGATGATGGCCCTGGCAGGTGCGCAACCGTTGTCGCAGAAGTTCGAAAAAGTTGCTCGCAAAAGCCCGTTTGACAGAAATGTTTAAAAAGTGTTGGTTTTCCTACGAATCCGCAAGAGCGCGCGGGATGAGATTTTGACATTTTTTTGTTGAAAAACCATTGGTTTTTTGATGTTTTTATGTTAAAATCGCTCCGAACACTAAGCTTTTGGAAGGATTTCGTCTTGCGCGCGCGAATGTCCACTTTACCTTATTTTTTGCAAGGGATTCTTGAAATTTGATTATATTAGAACAAGAAATGTCATTTTATAGTGTTTTTTGCAAGGGAAAGCGGGGGGGAACAAAACAACCGGATCTTGATCACATCGAATTACCTGAGGCTTCCTCACGAAAATGATGAAAATGTAGCTGCGGCCTAGGCGGCGCAGGGGGGCCGTGCACCAGGGGTCCCAACAATAATTATTCTTTAGAATTAATAATGTTCAACAACAACAACCAACAACAACAACCAACAACAACAACAACAACAAACAACAGCAGCAGCAGCAACAACAGCAATAATTCTTGCATTCTGTTTACCCCAACCCACGATACCTGCCCACTTTTTCTTCGATCGCACCCACTTTCGGGGGGGAATATCGTCCTTGTCGGCCCCTGACTGAAGTGCGAAGAACCCTCGAGCGAGAGCGCCGTTCCTGAGTTCGGGGGCCTCTCTGGCCAGGCCAGGGGCTCTCGGAATACAAATTGAGAAAAATCGAACGCGAGCCCTTGTCGCCGCGTCTGGGCCTCCACCACCTTGCTGGAATTACGAAGAAGTCTCGAACGAGAGCGCCACTCTGGAGTTCGGAGGCCTCTCTGGCAACGGCCTCTGCGAATACATCTCGAGGAAATGCCGAACGAGAGCCCTTTTCGTCGTAGTTGGCGACAAGATCTCGAGCGAGAGCGCCGTTCCTGAGTGCGGGGGCCTCTGTGGCCACGGGCTCTCTGAATAAATCGTGAGGAGGTATCGAGCAGGAGCCCTTGTCGTCGTGGCTGGGCCTTCGCCAACTTGACCGAATTGCGAGGAAGTCTCGAGCGAGAGCGCCGTTCCTTAATTCGGGGGCCTCTGTGGCTAGGGTGTTTCGGGGTACATTGTGAGGAAGTATGCAGCGGGAGCCGTTGTCGTCGTAGCCGGGCCTCCAAGGGCACACATTTACAATCAAGACATCGCTCAAGCGGGAGCCTCGTTTTCAGAGGAGTTGCAGCCAGCGTCGAGGCGAGAGCTCGCGGAACTGCTTCTGGATATCAACATTACTAATTAGCTAACAATGAACACACAACAACAACAACAACAACAACAACAACAACAACAACAACAACAACAACAACAACAACAACAACGACGACGACGACGACGACGACGACGACGACGACAACGACAACGACAACGACAACGACAACGACAACAACAACAACAACACAACAATAATAAGTTTAATACTGTTCGCCCTTATATGCTCGAGTGTCCAATAATGCGTATTTCCCAAACCTTCGATACCCGCCCTCTTCGTCTTCGATCGAACCCCTTTTGGGGGGTATACCTTTCTTCCCTGCAGGCCGGGCCCCAGCAAGCGGCGGGGCGGCCGCGGACCGTCGGCCTGGCCAGCGGCAGCGCTGATCGGCGGGGCGTCCGCGGACCGTCGACCCGACCCCGAGAGGGACGGACAGGGGACCGACCACGACGACGACGACGACGACGACGACGTCGAAGACGACGGCGACGACGACGACGACGACGACGGCGACGACGAGCGAAACCGAGAGCGAGAGAGAACGACAGCAGGGCCACGAAGAGCACGACGTAGGCCACGAAGGGCGACAGCGGGGACACGAAGGGAATGCGTATGGGGCCACGAAGAGCGCGAACGAGCGGGGGCCACGAAGTGCAGATAATGCGGGGCCACAGAAGGCAACTATTGGGGCCACTGGGGGTAGCAACTGGGCCATGTAGGACAGCGAAGGGGACACACATGGCGACAGCGGGGCCACGAAGGGCCTGCACATGGGGCCACAACGGGCGCGACTCCTGGGTGCCGGGGTGTCGGGAGCGCGGCGCTTAGGCAAATTGCAAGAAATTCCAACGCAAGGCCATTCTTCAGCAAGTTGCAAGCAAGTCTCCAGCGAGAGCGCGACTCCAGAGCGCCAGGAAAGCGATTCCTTTTGTACATTGTAAGGAAGTCCCCAGCGAGAGCGCGATTCCTCAATAAAATGCGAGGACGTCTCGGGCGGGAGCGGGGGTCCTGGCTAAATTGTAAGGAAGTCTCAAGCGGAAGCCGTTGTTGTTGTAACTGGGGGGCCAGGGGCCCAGTTCGAGCAGGAAGACCTTCCCTGTCAAAAGATGGGGTGCGAGCGTCGAGGGGCACACTTTGATTGAGAAAAAACAAAATGCACCGGTGGGGGGATCAACCATAATTATTCTTCAAAAATGAGAAATCAACAACAACAACAACAACAACAACAACAACAACAACAACAACAACACCAATCACTTTACCCGAACGCTCAGTGTTCTCACCAGTGCCAGGGTTTTCATGCGACGCCAGCCAATACCCCCACTTTGTGGGGGGGCAGTGCAAGCTCTACCAAATATCCACACGACTCTTCGCCACCACCCACACCCAGCTTCCCGCCCTATGACGTTCGGACACTTCACTTCGTGGCCTGCGGACGACCGTGGCTACTACACTGGCGTGGAGTACACACCCACAGAAGTAGGGGGACGTTTTATTCTCGGCGGCCGAGGGCGCAACCTATGGCGCAACCAATAGGGGGACGTTTTATTCTCGGCGGCCGAGGGCGCAACCTATGGCGCAACCGCAAGGGATTGTGGCCCCTGGCAGGCGCGCGAACCCCGTTGCAAGAGCGTGCGAAAGTAGCTCGCGCGAGCTCATGTAACATAAATGTTGGAAAACCATTGGTTTTTTTAGGATTCGGACAGCGCGCGCGGGTAGAAATTTTGAAAAGTCGTGCAGGTGTTTTTCGAGGACCTACGGTGCGATTCGTGTGATTTTATGATGCGCGGTGCTAAAATTCTTAAGAAGCCCAATGGTTTTTGGAGATTTCGGCGTGCGCGCGCGAAGAAAAAACGAATGTGTCCCGCATGGTATTATTTGACAGGGATGATGGCCCTGGCAGGTGCGCAACCGTTGTCGCAGAAGTTCGAAAAAGTTGCTCGCAAAAGCCCGTTTGACAGAAATGTTTAAAAAGTGTTGGGTTTCCTACGAATCCGCAAGAGCGCGCGGGATGAGATTTTGACAATTTTTTTGTTGAAAAACCATTGGTTTTTTGATGTTTTTATGTTAAAATCGCTGCGAACACTAAGGTTTTGGAAGGATTTCGTCTTGCGCGCGCGAATGTCCACTTTACCTTATTTTTTGCAAGGGATTCTTGAAATTTGATTATATTAGAACAAGAAATGTCATTTTCTATTGTTTTTTGCAAGGGAAAGCGGATTACAACAAAACAACCGGATCCTGTACACACCCTCTTTTCTGAGGCTTCCTCACGAAAATGATGAAAATGTAGCTGCGGCCTAGGCGGCGCAGGGGGGGCGCGCACCAGGGGGCCCAACAATAATTATTCTTTAGAATAAATAATGTTCAACAACAACAACAACAACAACAGCAACAGCAACAGCAACAGCAACAACAGCAACAGCAGCAACAGCAGCAACAGCAGCAACAGCAACAGCAACAGCAACAACAACAACAACAACAATCACCACAACAACAACCATCAGTTTAAGACTGCTCGCTCTTATCTGCTCGAGTGTCATTCAACGCGTATTTCCCGAACCCTCGATCATCGCCCTCTTCGTCTTCCATCGTAAACATTTGGGAGGTATATATTTCTTCCCTGCAGGCTGGGCCCAGGCAAGCGGCGGGGCGGCCGCGGACCGTCGGCCTGGCCAGCAGCAGCGCTGATCGGCGGCAACCCGACCCAAAGAGGGACGGACAGGGGACCGACCACGACGACGATGACGGCGACGACGACGACGACGACGACGACTGCGGCGGCGACGACGACGACGACGACAAGCGAAAGCGAGAGCGAGAGCGAGAGCGAGAGCGACAGCGGGGCCACGAAGGGCAACAACAACAACAACAATCAGTTTAAGACTGCTCGCTCTTATCTGCTCGAGTGTCATTCGACGCGTATTTCCCAAACCCTCGATACCCGCCCTCTTCGTCTGCAATCGTACCCATTTGGGAGGTATGCATTTTCTTCCCTGCAGGCTGGGCCCAGGCAAGCGGCGGGGCGGCCGCGGACCGTCGGCCTGGCCAGCTGCAGCGCTGATCGGTGGCAACCCGACCCAAAGAGGGACGGACAGGGGACCGACCACGACGACGATGACGGCGACGACGACGACGACGACGACGACGACGACTGCGGCGGCGACGACGACGACGACGACAAGCGAAAGCGGGAGCGAGAGCGACAGCGAGAGCGACAGCGGGGCCACGAAGGGCAACAACAACAACAATCAGTTTAAGACTGCTCGCTCTTATCTGATCGAGTGTCATTCGACGCGTATTTCCCAAACCCTCGATACCCGCCCTCTTCGTCTTCAATCGTACCCATTTGGGAGGTATACATTTTCTTCCCTGCAGGCTGGGCCCAGGCAAGCGGCGGGGCGGCCGCGGACCGTCGGCCTGGCCAGCTGCAGCGCTGATCGGCGGCAACCCGACCCCAAGAGAGACGGACAGGGGACCGACCACGACGACGATGACGACGACGACGACGACGACGACGATGACGACGACGACGACGACGACGACGACGACGACGACGACGACGACGGCGGCGACGACGACGACGAGCGAAAGCGAGAGCGAGAGCGAGAGCGAGAGCGACAGCGGGGCCACGAAGGGCAATAAGGGGGCCACGAAGGGCGACAGCGGGGCCACGAAGGGCATGCGTATGGGGCCACGAAGGACGTGAACAAGCGGGGGCCACGAAGGGCAGATAATGCGGGGCCACAGGGCAACGACCGGGCCACTGAGGATAGCAACGGGGCAACGTAGGACAGCGAAGGGGCTTCGAAGGGCGACAGCGGGGCCACGAAGGGCATGCATATGGGGCCACGACAGGCGCGAACCAGCGGGGGCCACAGCGGGCTTACGTATATTGGGCCGCAGAGGGCAGCGAGGGGGCCTCTGAGGGCAGCGACGGGGCCACGAAGGGCAGCGAGCGACAGCGGGGCCACAAAGCGCATGCATATGGGGTCGCGACGGGCGCGACCGAGCGGAGGCCACGAAGGGCGTACATACATGGGGCCACGAAGGGCTCCGAGGGGGCCACGAAGGGCTGCAACGGGGCCGAGAAGGGCAGCGAGCGGGCCACGAAGGGCTGCAACGGGGCCACGACGGGCTGCAACGGGGACACGAAGGGCTGCAACGGGGCCCCGAAGGGCAGCGAGGGGGCCGCGCAAGCGTGCAACGGGGCCACGAACGGCAGCGAGGGGGCCACGAAGGGCTGCAACAGGTCCACAAAGGGCAGCGAGGGGGCCACGAAGGGCTGCAACGGGGCCACGAAGGCCAGCGAGGGCGCCACAAAGGGCAGCGAGGGGGCCACGAAGGGGTGCAACGGGGCCACGAAGGGCAGAGAGGGGGCAACGAAGGGCTGCAACGGGGCCCCGAAGGGCAGCGAGGGGGCACCGCGAGGGTGCAACGGGGCCACGAACGGCAGCGAGGGGGCCACGAAGGGCTGCAACGGGGCCACGACGGGCTGCAACGGGGACACGAAGGGCTGCAACGGGGCCACGAAGGGCTGCAACGGGGCCACGAAGGGCAGGGAGAGGGCCACGAAGGGCAGCAACGGGGCCACGAAGGCCAGCGAGGGCGCCACGAAGGGCTGCAACGGGGCCACGCAGGACAGCGAGGGGGCCACGAAGGGCTGCAACGGGGCCACGAAGGGCAGCGAGATCCCGACTCCTCAATAAGATGTGAGGGAATCATAAGCGTGAGCGCGACTCCTGGGTGCCTGAGTGTCGGGAGCGCGGCGCTTGAGTAAATTGCGGGAATTCCAACGCAAGAGTGCGATTCTGGAGTAAATTGCAAGTCTCCAGCGTGAGCGCTACTCCAGAAACCGAGAAAGCGATTCTGGAATAAATTGTGAGCACTCCCAAGCGATAGCGCGATTCCTGAGTAAAGTGCGAGGAAGTCTCAGGCGGGAGCGGGGGTCCTGGTTAAATTGTGAGGAAGTCTCAGGCAGGAGCCGTTGTTGTTGCAATCCGGGGCCAACAACCCAGTTTGAGCCCCGTGACCTTCCCTGTTAAAAACAAGGTGCGAGTCCCGGAGGATGCACTTCAATTAAAAAACACAATGGTCACCGGAGGGGGTCAACGATAATTAATCGTCAATAGTGGGAACTCCACAACAAAAACAACAACAACAACAACAACAACAACAACAACAACAACGACGACAATAATAACAATAACAAGACCAACAACAACAACAAGAAGAACAACAACAACAAGAACCAGAACAAGAACAACAACAACCACAACAACAACAACAACAACAGCAACAACAACAACAACAGCAGCAACAACAACAACAACAACAACAGCAAAATATCAACAGTTACAACAACAATAAGAGCAACCACATCAGCAACAAGAACAACAACACCAGCAGCAACAGCCTCGTCATCACCACCACCGTCACCATCATTATCAGCAGCAACAGCATCATCACCATCGGCATCGTCGTCGTGGTCGTCGTCGTCATTAGTATTATCATCAGCTTCATCATCATCAGCGTCATCATCATCAGCATCAGCATCATTATCATCGTCATCAGCAGCATCATAATCAGTAGTAGCAGCATAAACATCATCAGCATCAGCAGCAACATCAGCATCGTCATCACCATCATCATCATCCTCATCAGCAGCAGCATCATAATCAGTCGCAGCAGCATAAACATCATCATCATCCTCATCATCAGCAGCATCATCATCATCAGCACCAGCATCACCAGCACTACCATAACCATACTTTCGGGAAGAGGGGGCGTCCAGGAATCGGGGATATGATCCCATCCCTCCTCCTCCTCCTCCTCAAGCTCCTCCCCCTCCTCCTCCTCCTTCTCCTCCTCCTCCTCCTCATATAACCCTCCCCCCTACCCCGTTCGCTCCCCTCCCCCCACCCACACCCCCTACCGCATCCTCCTGCCTGTTTCTCCTTCTCCCCCTCCTCCTCCTCCTCCTCCTCCTCCTCCTCCTCCTCCTCCTCCTCCTCCTCCTCCACCTCGCCCTTCCCCTCGCCAGTATCACCCTCGAACTCGGGCTGCTCGCCTGAGGGTGATCAGGGTCCCGATGTGGTCAGGGCCAAGGACATGCAACAGTCCTGGAGAAGGGATGGGAGAAGGAAGAGGGGGAGGAGCAGCAGCAGGGGTACGAACAGGACAAGGACGGGGGAATCCCATTCGAACTTGGGGGGAAAGGGCCCTCGCCACCAGGGCTGGATCCGCCCCGATCGTCTGGTCCGAGCGTGTTCCGACAAGTTCGAGGAGGAGGATGGGGAGGAGGAGGAGGAGAAGGAGGCGCAGGGGAGGGGAAGAGCAGGAGGAGGACCAGAAGCGGGAGGAGGAGGAGGAGGAGGAGGAGGAGGCGGAGGCGGAGGAGGAGGCGGACGAGGAAGAGGAGGTGGAGGATAAGGAAGATGAGGAGAAGGAGGGGAAGGGGTGGAGGAGAAAGGGAGGCGAAGGAGGAGGAAAGCGACAAGGAGGTGGGGCATGAACAGGAGGAGCAGGAGGAACCAGCGTCGCCGAGAAGAGGAGGGCGAGAAGGAGCAAGAAGACGGGCGAATGGCAGAGCAAGACAGCGACTCCCCGCTGGCCACCTTCGCGACCATCGGGATCCACGCAACCACTTAAGAGACGCGGGGGGCGTGCGAGATCGGTTTTGCAGGTGCTGCAGGGTTCTCCTCATCCTCCTCCTCTCATCCTCCACATCCCCGCGTAACCATATACTTCAACCTCAGCCTCCACAGCAGCATCCTCGCCAGGAGCATCACCACCAATGGTAGTCATGATCATGATCGTGCGCTTTCATGGCGATGAGCCTCTCCATCAACATCCACATCATCATCATCATCATCCCCACCACCATCATCCTTATCACCATCATCATGATCAGATTCAGCACCACAAGCATCACCGAAGCATCGCCTTCATCGCAAGCATCGCCATCATCGCCAGTATCGCCATCGCAATCACTCGTTTCATCAGTAGCGACAATAACTGGCAGCTCATCATCGTGAGCATCACCATCACCATAATCACAACCTTCACCATCATCACCAGCAGCATCATCATCGTCATCGGCATCATCATCGTAGGTGTCGTAGTCACCCTAAGCAGTAGCATCGGCAGTGTATGTATGTAGATAGATGTATGTATGTGTGTATGTATGCATGTGTGGACGTTTGTGTGTATGTCTGCACGTGCAGACGCATGCCTTCAAGCATGTATGTCTGTCTATAGGTCTGCCTGTCGGTCTGTCTGTATGTATGTATGTATGTATTTATGTTTGTATGTATGTATGTGTGCATGTATGAATGAATGCATGTATGTATGTTTGTATGTATGTGTATGTGTATGTATGTGTGTATGTGTGTATGTGTATGTGTATATGTGTGTATGTATGCATGTATGTGTGTATGTGTGTATGTGTGTATGTATGTATGTATGTATGTACGTACGTACGTACGTACGTACGTACGTATGTATGTGTGTGTATGTATGTATGTATGTATGTATGTGTGTATGTATGTATGTATGTATGTATGTTTGTATGTATGTATGTATGTATGTGTGTATGTATGTATGTATGTATGTATGTATGTATGTATGTGAGTGGGTATGCATGTCGGAGGTTGGGGGGAGTAAATGGCCCCAACCAGGAAATCGGTTTCGGTTCGTGTCGTGCGTGCGGGCGAGGCGAAGCCGCACGGGCTCCTGAAGTTGTAGAGGCCACATGGAACTGAAAAAGATCACCCGCCCCCCCCCGCCCCCCCCCGGCTGGCCGCCGCCCCCGATGGTTGTCCCGCGGGTTGTCTTGATGGTTGTCCCGATGGTTGTCCCGATGAATGTCCCGATGGTTTTCCCGATGGTTGTCCCGATTGTTGTCCCGATGGGTATCGCGAAGGTTGTCCCGATGGTTGTCCCGATGGGTGTCCCGATGGGTGTCCTGGTGGTTGTCCCGATGGTTGTCCTGATGGTTGTCCCGATGGCTGTCCCGATGGGTGTCCCGATGGGTGTCCCGATGGCTGCCCCGATGGTTGTCCCGATGGTTGTCCCGATGATTGACTCGATGGTTGTCCCGATGGTTGTCCCGATGGTTGTCCAGATAGTTGTCCCGATGGTTGTCCCGATGGTTGTCCTGATAGTTGTCCCGATGGGTGTCCCGATGGTTGTCACGAATGTTGACTCGATGGTTGTCCCGATGGTTGTCCCGCGGGTTGTCCCGATGATTGTCCGATGGTTGTCCCGATGGTTGTCCGTATGGTTGCCACGATGGTTGTCCCGATGGTTGTCCCGATGGTTGGCCCGATGGTTGTCCCGATGGCTGTCCCGATGGTTGTTCCGATGGTTGCCCCGATGGTTGT
This sequence comes from Prorocentrum cordatum, assembly GCA_963575745.1. Lineage (NCBI taxonomy): Eukaryota > Dinophyceae > Prorocentrales > Prorocentraceae > Prorocentrum > Prorocentrum cordatum. The sequence goes on along the minus strand of CAUYUJ010000211.1, from coordinate 65,051 downwards.
CCCGATAGTGTTGTTCCGACGGTGTTGTCCCGATGGTTGTCCCGATGGTTGTCCCGACGGTTGTCCCGACGGTTGTCCCAATGGCTATCCCGACGGTTGTTCCGATTGTTGTTCCGACGGTTGTCCCGATGGTTGTCCCGATGGTTGTCCCGATGGGTGTCCCGATGGTTGTCCCGATGGTTGTCCCGACGGTTGTCCCGATGTTTGTCCCGATGGTTGTCCCGATGGGTTTCCTGATGGGTGTCACGATGGTTGTCCCGATGGTTGTCCCGATGGTTGTCCCGATGGTTGTCCCGACGGTTGTCCCGATGATTGTCCCGATGGTTGTCCCGATGGGTTTCCTGATGGGTGTCCTGAAGGTTGTCCAAGATAGGTGGATACTCAGTGGCAGATAGACAATTTGATAGATCGGAAGTTGGGGGGTGCGAACGGAAGTGACCCCAACCAGGAAATCGGAAGTGGCCCCAACCGGGAAGCGACCCCAATCGCGAAGCTGCGCGAGTTCCAGCACTGGTGGAAGCCACATGGAGCCCAAAGGGCCGCCACCCCCCCTCGGGCGGGCGCGTGTGCCGTGGTTGTCCCGCGGTTGTCCCGCGGTTGTCCAGATGGTTGTCCCGATGGTTGTCCCGATGGTTGTCCTGATTGTTGTCCCCATGGTTGTCCCGATGGGTGCCCCGATGCCTCCCCCGATGGGCGTCCCGACGGTTGTCCCGATGGTTGTCCCAATGGTTATCCCGACGGTTGTTCCGATGGTTGTTCCGACGGTTGTCCCGATGGTTGTCCCGATGGTTGTCCCGATGGGTGTCACGATGGTTGTCCGGATGGTTGTCCCGATGGTTGCCCCGATGGTTGCCCCGATGCTTGCCCCCATGGTTGTCCCGATGGTTGTCCCGATGGTTGTCTTGATGGTTGTCCCGATGGTTGTCCCGATGGTTGTCTCGATGGTTGCTCCGATGGTTGCCCCGATGGTTTTCCCGATGGTTGTCCGATGGTTGTCCCGATGGTTGCCCGATGGTTGTCCGATGGTTGTCCCGAAGGTTGTCCCGATGGGTGTCCCGATGGTTGTCCCGATGGTTGGCCCGATGGTTGTCCCGATGGCTGTCCCGATGGTTGTCCCGATGGTTGTCCCGATGATTGTCCCGATGGTTGTCCCGACGGTTGTCCCGATGGTTGTTCCGACGGTTGACCCGATAGAGTGGGCGATAGATAGGTAGATAGTCCGAGAGATAGGTAGATAGATAGATCCATGGACCGATAGAGAGATACATAGATAGAACGGTGGCAAGTGCCATGGATTGCAGCAGTAGTTTACTTTCGTCTTGAGTGCGAAGCCATTAAAGCATGCGCGTCTGCACCGCCGCGGCAGCCCCACGTAGCCTCCCTACGTCGCCAGGCTCTGACAGCGGGTAGCGGGTCGTGAGGGTTAGCCGCGGGAGTGGGATTGCAACAGTTGTGTTTTTTCTCGAGTGCGAGGCCGTTCGGCATAGAAGTGGGCGCGCCACCAAGTGACGCTGGCATATCGTGCACCAGCCTGTACCAAAAAAACAATCATGTCACATGGCCACCACCACCACACCATCACGCCATCACCAGCACCATCACCGCCATCACCACCACCACCACTCACCATCATCACCGACACCACCAGATATATAGATAGATCGAGAAATATATGTGTATATATAGATACCTAAATATGTAGAGAGGCAGGTAGATACAAAGATAGGTATACCGATGGAGCATATATAGATAGATATAGGCAGGTGGATAGGTACATATAGACAGATAGGCAAATATCTAGATACATAGATCGGATGTTGGGGGATATGTGCGGAAAGTTGTTGTCCCGATAGGTAGGTAGATAGATAGGACTGGTTGATGGATCGACTCGGTAGATAGATAGATAGATTGTTGGTAGATGGATAGATAGACTGATTGTTGTGTCGACTCGATCGAGATAAAAAAAAAAAAAAAAAAAAAAAAAAAAAAAAATCATGGATAGATAGAAACATGTAAAGATGGATGGGTTGTGAGATAGAAGCAAGCGGAAGTAGGGGGTTTATGTTTGCCCTCGCATTATTTGGTGGCGCTAGGTGGGAGTCATCGCATGTCGACCACCTCCCCATTCCCCCCCCCCCGACCTCCCTATCCCCCGTCGGGTGATCCTAGCGGAATGCGTGTATGTATATATGTATGTATGCATGCATGCATGTATGTGTGTACGTGTGTACGATTATATGTATGTATGTGTGTGTGTATGTATTGATGTGCGTATGCATGTGTGTATGTACGGATGTGTGTGGTTGTGTGTGTTTGTATGCGTAAGTATGTATGGATGGATGGGTGTGTGTATGTATGTGTGTAATTGTGTAGGCGTATGTGTCAATGCATGTGTGAAGACCTGTATGCTCGTATGCATGTATGACGAGTTATGTAGGTGTATGTGCGTATGTGTGTATGAGTGTATGTATGTATTGTGGATGTATGTATGTTTGTACGTATGTACAAGTATAAACGTGTATTCGAGTATGTGCGCATGCACGCATGCATGCATGGATGGATGAATGCATGTATCTACGTATGTATGTATGTATGCATGTATGTATGTGTGCCTGTGTGTATGTGTATGTGTGTATGTCTGTGTGGATGTATGCTTGCATGGATGAGCGGATGGATGGGTGTGTGTAAATGTGCATGCTTGTATGAGTGTGTGCGTGTATGTGTGTATGTATGTATGTATGGCTGTATGTATATATGGATGCATGCATGCACGTATGTATGAGTGTATGTATGTACGCATGCATACATGCATGCATGTAGGTATGTATGGCTGTATGTGTCTGTGTGTCTGTGTACGTTTGCATGCATGCATGGGTGCATGCTTGTATTCCTAGATGTATGCTTGCATGTGTGTATGTACATGTGCACGCACGCCTGCATGCATGCATGTACGTACGCATACAGAGGTATCTACACAGCGGAAGCATGGCTCACCACAAAAGGGGGGGGGGTCGCCGCCGCTGCCGCCGCCAGCGGCTCCGTACAGCGCGCCCAGGCCGAGCGCAGCGCCCCAGCCGACCGAGGCGCCGCCGCCCCCGGCGCCCTCCGCGAACGCCGGCAGCAGCGACCGCTGGCCCAGGCCGCCGGGCGGAGTGCCGCCGCCCGCGGCGCGCCGGGCGAGCGCCTGCAGCAGCGAGCGGTGGGCGAGGCCCCGCGGCCCCGCGGCCGAGCCCGGCGCGGCGGCGGTCGGCTCGGCGGGCTCGCCGCGGCGCCGGCGAGGGGTTCTCGGCGGAGGCGGCGTGTGCGTCTCCTGGGAGCAACTTGGCAGGAAGCGGGGCGGGAAGGCCGAGAGGGACGCAGAGGAGGAGGAGGAGGAGATAGCTTATGCATTGTAAGCTGCCGATGACTGCATGCATGTTGCACGACACTATCCCTGACACAGATGGCGTGTTGGGCAAGTGCAACGATTTCGCGACTGGGGTGATTCCCCAGTCTCCCTCATCTGGGTGTGTGCCCAAGTGATGTGCTGTGCAATGTATGGCTCGTCCGTGTTGGCCTTGATGTGTCTTGAAAGCTTTCAAGGAGGAGGAGTAGGAGGAGTAGGATCAGGAGCGGGAGCAGGAGGAGGAGGAGGAGGAGACACACTGCCACAAGAGAGGCCACAGAAGGTCAGGTGGTGAAAAAGAAATTAAGAAATCAGGCTATCGGGGATGACATGTTTGCACCAGTGTGGGGGGGGCGCTATAGAACGGGCTGAGGAGGAGGAGGAGAAGGAGGAGGGAGAGGAGGAGGAGGAGGAGAAGGAGAAGAAACAGGAAGCCCAGTTTTAGCGTTCAGCTGGTTTCGAATCTGCCAGGGTTTTGCCCGGGATCC